>CAEGAD010007324.1:0-10089 GCA_903067055.1 Poeciliopsis paucimaculata | reverse complement strand
ATTCATCCATCATTTATCATTCATCCATCCATCATCCATCCATCATTCATCCATCATTCATCATTCACCCATCCATCCATCCATCATCCATCCATCATTCATCCATCATTTATCATTCATCCATCCATCATCCATCCATCATTCATCCATCATTCATCATTCACCCATCCATCATCCATCCATCATCCATCCATCATCCATCCATCATTCATCCATCATTCATCCATCATTCATCCATCCATCATCCATCATTCATCATTCATCCATCCATCATCCATCCATCATTCATCCATCATTCATCCATCCATCCATCATCCATCCATCATCCATCTATCCATCATCCATCCATCATCCATCATTCATCCATCCATCCAGATTGTTTCTCTTTTCTTTTCTGACGATTCGTTTCTCTACCCTTCCTGTTTATTGTTTCTACATTAATGTTTAATCTACACTGTAAATATTTCTCTGATGTTTAATTGATTTTTACAAAATCAAGCTTTTCTTCAGAAAAACCTTTGAATTATAAAGATTTGATTCTGATTGGAGTTTCTCCTCCTCATGCTGTTTTTAAAAAGCCAAACTCAGAGTTTGTGGACCTTTAAAATGTCTTGAAACTTTTTGTTTTTCAGCAGAAATGTTTAGATTTGGTTCGTCTGGAGGTCAAAGGTCGAGATAAATACAGCTTCAGCCATTTGTGGTTCCAGTTCTGGGACTTGTTTTTGACCAGATCAGATAAAACTCCAGAAATAACCGACGTGTTGCTGCAGCAGCCTGGGCTCTTATCTGAGAGCGCAGCGGGGACCTGCGGGGGCCCGGGGGCCCGGCGAGGCCCAGCAGGGTCCGGCTCTTCTCCAGGAATGTTAAGCTGAGCCGATAGACACCTTCAGGTCCATCAGAAAACCAGAGATACGAGGAATCGTAGAGAGGAAGCAGGGAGCGAGGAGAAGAAAGGAGGAAGTTAGAGAGGAAACTGTTTGAAAGGAAAACAGGAAGGTCTGAGGAATGAAACAGGAAGGAGCAGGAGGCAGATTTAGGAAGCATGTGAGGAAGAGCGAGGAGAAACGACAGAATATGGACGAAAGGAAAAACTGTTAAGATGGAAACGAAGACGGGATTAAAAAGCAGGATCTGATCTGACAGATTGTCTCAGTCTGACTCAAATCCTGCTTGATCCAGCTGCTGTTGCCATGGCAACCCGGCCAATCAGCAGCTGGAAAAGGAGGCCAGTTTGATTAAACTTCATCATCATTTCAGTTGAAAAACTCAAATGTTTCAAAAAACCAGAAAAAAACATTTTTTTCTCCAACTTTTATATTTTAATCTAAAAATGAGGAGAAAATGTTTCCTGTCAACTTTTAGCTGCTGGAGACGAAAAGGAAAGAAAAACAACAACAAAACTCTGACTTCCTGTCAATCAGAACCAACGGCTGGAAGACGCTGACATCTGCGTCGACCAATGAGGGCGGCCGATACAGAGAGGCTGGGCGTGGTCGCTTCAGCTGTGGGCTGAGATAAGAGACAGGACACACACACACACACGCACACACACGCCCACACACACACACACCCACACACAGCGGGCTGTCGCTGAGTTCTTGTGATTTCATAAATTCCCAGAAAACAGAAACTTCAGGCTGAAGCTGAACTTTGTTCGTTTCATCATTCAGTGTTTATTAAGATTAAGATTTTATATTCATTAAAGAAATAAAAAATATCAAAATACCATAAAACATGGAAGCCGATGTTTGCAGATCCAAAACATTGAAGCATCGGTTTTGATTTTTACCTCCAAATAAAAATTTTGAAACATAAAAATCTGTCGCATGATGCTTTCAAACACCTACAGAAAAAGTATAATTACATTAAAATGACATAACATTATAAACTGATTGTTTGTATTCCACATTAGTGAGACCGATAGAGAACCTGTGGTGCTTTCAGGAACAAATTGGACATCAGAAAGAGACAATTATAGTATTGATTTGACAGCACAGAAACAGAGTATGCTTTCTGCTTTCTGAGGTTCAGTGAATGCACCATGATGGGAAGCTAAAACTGGGTGGGAACAACTGGTGCTGCCTTCAAGTCCCATGGGAACAACTGGTGCTGCCCTCAAATTCCATGTGTAATCCAGACTTTATCTCATGACAGAAAGGTTCAGGTCTCTTTGTGGTGCGTTTACTGACCTTCCTGGGTGTCAGGAAGGTCAGACAAGAGGGTCCAGAACTCCTGTTGCTTCAGAATGAATTCCTCATTGACGTGTCGTTTTTCCAGAAACCAGATGTGAACCTGAATGCATCCAATAATAACAAAATGTCTGCATAGCAACCAGCAGCTGTTGCTATGCAGAAGCTGAGGTTCATCTGAACTGGATTTCTGAACTTTGCCACTGATGAGGAGGAGAAACCATCAGCAGATAGAAAATGTTTTTTCTTCCAGCTCTGCTGCATCATGACTTGGCAAACTGTGACTCAGCAGATTTCAGTGTGTGACCCACTTCCACATGTTCAGCACGAGAACAGCAAACTCCTGCAGTTCTTCATCCTGCTGTTAAAATCGTTAAATAAATCTGGGATCCACTGGATTCAGCCGGATTCTGGGATCCTGATCGATTCAGATTCCTAAACCATCCGGATGGGATTCCTGCTCAGAGATGGACCCGGTCCGACCAGAACCAGCAGAGGTTTTTCTGATACTCAGAGTCGTTTACTGGGTTTGATTTGATTTGATTTTTAAAATGATTATCCAGATGATTCCTGTCAGGAGGCGGGTCTTAGCGCTGCCAATGAATGCTGCTAAATGAGCTAACAGCAGGAAAACATCTCACCGCTACAGAAAACCCGTTTATCCGCCGTCATCAGGACAAACTGGATCCTGGAAACAAACGATTTAAAGAGAAATATCAACATTTCAGCATAAAACGCAGAAACAAACTCCTGACCAATCACAGCCCAGAGCTGGGAATTACGTGGCTCCGCCCACCAGCTGCGTGGCTCCGCCCACCAGCTGCATCCCAAAGTCCTAATGGGCTGAAAAACGTCCAGATGTTTGGTTTCTCTCTCTTTTTTTTATTTTGTAGTTTTTTCTCTGTTTGTGGTGATTTCTGCTCAGCCCTACTTTCCAGTACCGTCTCCATGGCAACGTTGATACAAAATGGAGGCTGACAGCTTCATGCTTTGTTATTGTTTTAAACTGATCTTTAAAATCGATTCCGAACCATACTGAATGAGATTCTGATGTGAATCGAAAATCATGAAATCCAGAGAGAAAATGACTAGAAATCATTTTCTAATTAATACATTTAATACATTTAAAACAGTGAAACAGTTTAGTGAACAAGTCAAATATTTATGGGCCATTTTGTCTTTTAATCTTAATGCAGCCAAATCTTCTTTGAAACGTCACAGTTCCTAGCAGTCCCTGAACGCAGCACCAGCTTATTATTTTATTTTTATTTAAGGTTTTTTGGTAGGGACATAGACAAACTGAAGAAACCAGCAGTGCCATGTTCAGTGACCGGCACTAAGGACCGCCACGGCGATGCTGATTTATGGCGGCTGCTGAGACAAACAGGCTGTAAACTCTGAGCTGATTCAGGAAACAGGAGCTGAAACCTGAAACTTCATCTGGTTTTATGAAACATAAAGGAAGAAAAAATAAACATTCACTGGCAGTCAGGAGTTTCCTGCATGTTGACCAGAGAATCAGACTGATGGAGTTTTTGGTTTAATCCTCGGGGCGTGGCAGGCGGGCGGGGCTGGCCCGCTGCCTCTCTGACCCCTTCAGGGTGGTCCGGCGCTGGCAGCGTCGCCCTCGTCCTGCCGGCTGATTGGACGGCATGGGGAGGTAACCTAGCAACTGGCAGACATCTCCCAGCGTTCCCGGCGGACGCGACAGATCGGCAGCTTCCCACTCAGCAGAACCGGGAGGGAAGTTCTGGTGTCCATTTCATCTTCGGCTTGTTGCCTAGCAACAGAGTCCGGTTCCTGGAAATGAAGCTGCTTCCTGAAATAGACGCACAGAGAACAGGAGATCTGCATTCACGGATCAGAACCGATCTGATCACCAGAACCCGGCAGAGTAGAGCGGGTCGCACTCTGGAGACGGAGCGGTGCCTTTTCCTCCTCTGAACGCATCACTTCCTGTCTGCAGGTCGGGGTCAGAGGTGGAGAAGCAGCTGATTAGTGAGAGAGAGCAGAATGAGCTGCTAGTTCATGTTTAAAGTTTCAGACAGTAAATTTGACCCCTGGTTGACCTCTGGTTGACCTCTGGGTGATGACAGTTTTACTTTCTGCTCCAGACTCTCTGACTGCTTCTCTCTGTTGTCTTTGTAGAAATTAATCAGCGGCTGATTAGTGATCATTTCTGAGTTGAAAATGATCTTTTCCTAATTCTGATTCTGATTCAGTTTCAGGTGGATCAGGGTCAAAGGTCAGGAGTCTGTAGATCCACAGGTTTTAGGATGATAGAAAGAAATAATTTATCATCTGTAGAGAATTTACTGAAGAAAATCAAACCTGATTAATAATGTAAGAAGAAGCAGGATGGCGCAGCGGTTAGCGGTTAGCGGTTGGTGGTTGGCTATTAGCGGTTAGCTGTTAGTGGGTGGATGTTAGCTGTTAGCTGTTAGCGTGGCCACCTTGTGGCATGAAGCTTCTCATTGTGATCGTGAGTTTCCTCCAGCTATTCCTTCTTCCTGCCACTAATAGCTATCAGATTGGACAAGCTTCTGCTAATATGCTAATAACAGAGCTAATTTTTAAATTTTCACTTTAGCACACTTAGCTTTCAGTTTTCCGGATGGATACTGAATCGCTACTTTACTTGGCTGTTTCATAAACTTTCAGTTGAATAAAGTTTCACGTCTGTCTTTAAGTTTTTAGATTTAAGATTTAAAACAGTTGAAGCCACAAAACCTCAAAAACAAAATGTCTGATCAGCGTATTGGAGGTTTTGCTCCTGATGATGATAAATGACTTTAGTTTCATGAATGAAGGTTTCAGAAAGTGACCACAACTCCCAGAGCTCCCAGTCTGGCCGTCAGCAAACCATTAAGGTATCAATTATTCAGACCAGAGTCTGAACAGCCGACTGATTCTGATCAGTGATCAGCGTCGATTCTACTGTTAGATTCTCTGAATGTTAACGAACTTAAAACGAGCCTGAACAAACCGCAGTTTCATCTAAAACCTCCTGATCAGCAAAACCTGAAAACAATCCAGAGATAAAATATCATTTTAACTGAAAAACAAATAAAAATGTTTCATTTCATTTAAAATATTTATTTGAATAAAGTAAAAACTGAATATTTATTAGTCTTGAATGAACTGAACCCAAAACGTATCAAACATCGAATTAAATGGAAAACGATGCAGATTAAAAACATTTTATCATTCAGAGCTGGAGCAGATTTTTATTTCTAGATGCGCTCTGCTGGTCTGAACTCATACAAAGTCACCATGTAGAATCTCAGCCGCTCTAGGTGGAGTTTTCTGCAGCCTCTAGATCTATGTGGCTCAGACGTGGGAGTCTGCAGCGCCCCCTGCTGACGATGCTCTGATTGCCCTCCAACTCCCAGTTTGTCTCCCAGCTGAACTCCAGAGAAATCGTTAAACTTTGTGTTTGTGTTTGGAGAGTTTATTCAGTAAGTTTAAGGTCTTTAACTCATTTTGAACCGTCGTTTGTTGTTTCTGTTGTTTGCTGCACTGGATGAGTCCAGTTTCCTGTTTCCAGGTGCTGATCAGCCCAGAAAACAGAACACAGAAGCTCCTGATGCAGAGATGATCCGCCTTTTCTCTGTGAGGTAAAAACACCCGGCGGTTCTGAATGCCGCTTCCCGCCCACAGCCGGGCCTTCTGGAACCGTCCCTTTGTGTCTCTCGGACTCGTGGCACAAAGAGGCGCCGCGGCCGGGCGCTGCAGCTGCAGCCGGGCATGCTGGGAGTTCTGATCCAGTCCAAACAAATAATCTGACCAGAGACAAAATCCAGAGGTTTACGATCCGATCCTGTAAACCCGACACCGTCCGAACCAGAACCTCCGATCTGGTGGTTCTGAACCTCCGGTCTGGTGGTTCTGAACCTCCGATCCAGAACCTCCGATCTGGTGGTTCTGAACCAGAACCTCCGATCTGCTTTCTCTGGTTTTAATTGGCTGTCTGCCTGTGTCTCCTCAGGAACTGACCAATCAGCAGGCATGATGATGCCCAAGGTGAGTGTTTTCAGTGGGAGGAGTCCGGTGACCTCAAGCCGACCTTTTGACCTCTTCCTGTCCCTCTGTGTGTGGAGCAGCAGCTGGCGCAGACGTCTCCCGGCAGCGTCTTGTCGCTCAGAGGGTCCGGCGTTCCCAGATCGCCCGCCGCTGCCATCATTGTGAGACTCAGAGGAACATCCTTCAGCCGACCTTGACGTGACCCGGGGTGTCTCTGACCTCTGACCCCATGTGTCTCTGCAGGCCCGAGTGGAGGACGGCGTCATCGGCTACAAGGACCTGGCGGCGCTGCCCAGAGACAAAGCCATCCTGGACATCGAGAGACCCGACCTGATGATCTACCAACCGCACTACAGCTACAGCCCTCTGGAGGTCACGACCTCTACTGACCTCTGTTGACCTTCACTGACCTCTAGCGGTTCCAGGGTTTACAGTTGATCAGTTTTCTGTTTTTCTTCTTTTGCTGTAAAATTTGAACTGATTGAGCCGAACTGGTTTGACTGGGAGAAGATAGAAACCAGTTGCTAGTTAGTTAGTTAGTTAGTTAGTTAGTTAGTTAGTTAGTTAGTTAGTTAGTTAGTTCGTTAGTTAGTTTGCGTTGAATCCGTTTCTCGCCTGTGTTTCTTCCAGAGGTCTCTGTCTCCACGCTCCGTTTCTCCTCCTGCCTCCCCAGAGGTAAACACCTCCTCTTCATCACTTGGTCGTTCAGGCCAATGCGTCTCCATGGACACAGAGCCCTGATGCATCATCACCATCATCATCGTCAGGCTGCAAAACACATGAATTCACTTCCTTTCCATTTCCTCCCAGAACTCGTCCAAGGAGTCCAGGGACTGGCTGGAGAACCGGTCGCCTGGCGGTTCTTCACCCGGTTCCACCATCCAGAGCAGCAGAACCCAGAGCTCACACACACCGCCGGCGCTGAACACACACCCGGCGGGCAGCAAGAGCGCCATGCAGCATTTCCACCGACCCGGTAACGGCACAAAGCTCCACTCTGGAAAAACATGTCTGCAAATCCAACCAAAAATATCTGCAATAATTTACAACGTTTAGTCTGAAAACAGTCGCATTTTCATCAAGTTATTAATTCAGTTATAAATTCAAACTAAATATTAACAAGCAAAATATTTAGCCAACAAGCTAACTGCTTAGTTAGCAGGCTAACTCTTTAGTTAATATGTATTCTTGAAGATAAACATTTAGTTTGGTTATTAGGAGTTTAGTTTGAGGCGATGAGGTTTATGAATGGATGAGTGACTTGGTGAAAACATGACTTGTCTCCAAGGCAACGAGTTTCTTTCACTTTAAAAGCCTCCAGGTTCTGATACACAAATAAAACATCTGCAGGTCTGAGGAGGAAACCGGATAAATATAAAAACTAAAAAATACTTTTTCTGTTTTACTTAATCAATAACTTTAATCACTTTAATCGTTTTTGATGAAATTTGGTTTTTGATAGAAAACGGATCCAACATCTATAAGAAGCCTCCCATCTACAGACAGGGTGAGTTTCTGACTGAATGTGGGTCAGCGCCGCGCCCTCTAATCAGCTTTAACGCGCCGCGTGTGTGTGTGTGTTTATGCGTGGGTGGGTGTGTGTGTGTGTGTGTGTGTGGGTGTTTGTGCAGATGTCCTGTCCTTGCCCGTCCCTCAGGGGAAACACATCGAGGATCTGATCATCGAGTCGTCAAAGTTCCCAGCAGCTCAACCTCCAGATCCCAACCAGCCGTCCAAAATCGAGACCGACTACTGGCCCTGCCCCCCGTCACTGGCCGTGATCGGTACACACACACTCGCACCATATGCAGAAAGTCACGCAGCAGCTGATGTTCCCTTTAAATCCTGCAGAAAAAGAGAGTCAGAGGAAGGACCATCAGGAGGAAGAGGAGGAGGATGAAGGGGAGCTGGAGGACGAGCTGTGGGGCCTCCGGGCCCTGCAGAACCAGGAGCTGAACAAGGTGGAGATCAGAACCCGTCGTATGGAGAAACATCAGGGCCAAATGTTTGTTCAAAAGAAAACAGAGAAAATGTTCAAGCTGAAAAAATTTTCAGATTGAAGTTTTATTTAAATCTTCTCCTGTGGAACAAACCCGATGGCCCGGTTCGCCGCCACACCTTCCCTCGTTGCAGCTGAGCCGCGCTCCTGACTGAAGTTCTGTTTTGTCGGCTCAGATCCAGTCCAACCTCGGGAAAATCATCCTGAAGGAAGAACTGGGGAAGTCTGCAGGTCCGCTGAGGAGGAAGACCCGTTCACTGCCGGACCAGAACCAGAACACTGGTACGCACTGAGCCTGGACCCCACTGGTTCTGATGGAACCTCCTGGTTCTGATACGGTCCGGTTTTTCCGGAACCCATCCATCTGAACCAACCTTGCTCTCCTCTCTGTTCCAGGCTCCAGCGCCTCCAGGTCGGTGTATTTCCCAGCATCCTCCAGGAGCGGCCTGTCCCGGGTACGTGGTTCTGTTCCTGCTGCGCGACCCGACCCGATCGGGTCACATGATGACCGCTGTGTTTCTGTGTTTCAGCTGCAGTCTGCAGAGTTCGGCTCCGCAGAGAAAAACCCGGCAGGTAAATCCTGGAAACTTGAATCCAAATTAATAATAAATGAATCATCTTCAAATAACAGAAAATTAATTCACCACATTATTCGTATCAGAGTCAAACTAAATATTTAATTTACAGGATAAATATCTAGTTTGCGAACAAAATATTTAGTTTGAGGCTAACGATTTAGCATGCTAACTAAATATTTAACAAGCTAATATTTAGTTATAAATTGTGACTTTTATAAATGAATGATTAAAATGGTAAAAATGAAAATGAACCATTTTGACCAAATTGTTAATGTTTGGCTTTAATTTTACTAACATATAAATTTCTCCTCTTCGTGTTGCTCTGACTAAATAATATGTTTTATTTAAATATTTATGAGTTTTCCCTGTAAATGTTTCCATCCTGATGTGAAACCTGCACTGATCCGTTTCTGTCTGTCTGCAGGTCTGCAGGTTCGTCTGAATTTACCCAGCATCCATGATGACGACGTCACTGGTTTTCACTGGGAAACCAGTTAAAATCTGGGAACCAGTTTTAAAAACCAGTTTAATCTGTGGTCTGCGTTAACTGTAACCAGTGACTGTCTGTGTTTCGGGTCAGAACGGAGACTCCAGGATGGACCGGGGGAACTCCCTGCCCAGCATGCTGGAGCACAAGGTGAGGAAACTGGACCAGTTCAAACCAGGTCACTGGAGTCTTACTAGTCTTATTGGTTTCATCTGCTGTTGTAGATTTACCCGTATGAAATGCTGGTGGTGACCCACAGAGGGCGCAGCAAGCTGCCCCCCGGGGTGGACCGGACCCGCCTGGAGGTAACTTCTACACAAACTAGATCTGCTGTAACCAGGAAGCATTCGGGTTCTTCCTGATCAAAATAATTTATTTCTAATGTTTCCATCAGATTCTGCTCAAAAAATTAAGCTGATTTATTCTTGAAATTAGTTTTAAAAGTTTTTAATTAGATCACAAAACCTGTTTTGTGGTTATTCTTATTTACTTATTCATTCCTTGTTCTGCTTTATATTTTTATTTTTTAGCGATTTATTTATTGAGTTATTTTCTTTATCTTTCTCCATTTTCACCCAAAATATTTATGACCCAACATTAATCAAAACAAGGAATATCAGAGAAAAGGAAAATAATGATGCAAACAAATACTTTGTTCCTCGTCTCGTCTGCCATCAGTCTGTCCTCACGTCTCTATTGAACTACCAGTTGCTGCCAGTTATGACCAGTTGCTACCAGTCAGTTGCAACCAGTTATAACCAGTTGCTACCAGTTATGACCAGTTGCTACCAGTTATGACCAGTTGCTACCAGT
>CAEGAD010007322.1:0-11522 GCA_903067055.1 Poeciliopsis paucimaculata | reverse complement strand
GTAATTCTAAATTATATTGAGATCTCTTTTGTATGTGTACACATAGCTAAACTTTAAAACAGGATCCTGTTCATTAGTGTTTAATTTAAACATTAATACATTTTAGGTAGAAATTTAAACTATTTGAAGCTTCACGTAAATTTGGTAATTTCAAATTAAGAAAATATGTATATAAAATGAGGACTGACTGTTAATATTTGACTGTAATGCAAATTTGACTGACTCTGAATTCCGATGACGTCCAACATTTGTTTGTGTCTGTTTCATGTTGGAGTGAATGTTTGTTTACATGTAATGTTTGTCTACATATATTGTGTTTAATAAACATTGAACTAACATGTGCATGCGAACAAGATAAAAACACAATCTTATTTGCAGGATTTCCCAAACATCGGAATGGGACCACCGAGGGAACCTGGAATTATTTTAACAACATGCAATGACAACATGATTAACTAGTGTATTTCTCTAACAGATCAATTAAAGACAGCAGTCACAAGGAGGGCGAGCAAACCATTGCATAATCTCCAGCCTGGAGACTTTGTGTTTATTAAAAATTTCAGGAAGAAGACCCACGATTTTCTTAATTCCACCTGGGTGCACGTCAGCCACTGTAAGAAGTTCTCGGGGGTTCCATCGTCACATCCTGCGGGACCGGTCCAGAGCCTAGAGAACGTGGCTCCACCAAGCACCCCTGAAAAAATAGAGCTGCCAGCACAGCTCACTCAGTAGGCTGGACCACGCCTAGCTGAGGCAGCATTAAGAACATGGACGGGACGAGACAGCTGGTTCCCTGACCGGGAATCCAGAACACCGCAGAACACCGCCATGGATTAAGGATGCCGTGCTATGCTGAGCTTTTCTCTTGGTATGTGTTGTGATGGCTCTAGCCGTCTCCTGCCAATCCGTATTGAGGCCACGACGAATTACACTCACACATGCCCAGATGATGCAGCAGTATTCAACAGGAGCAGGCACTCTATCAGCAGTGAAACACACTCGTGTGGAGGAGATCGTACTGCGGAAAGGGGCATTTGGGTATGTGTGCCCTCAGACTTTTCCGTTGGCCTTATGTTTCCATGATCAGCTTTGAACACTAACACTGGATCAGGACATGGACAGAACTATAAAAACTCCAAGTGGTACGTGACAAATGAGGTTAGGATCACGTCCTGGTCTGCTCTCGTAGCAGATGAGGGAGGCATCTAGATGCCGAAGTGGGGAACGACTCCCTACGCTAGACACCATATGAAACTTTTCACGATGGTTAAAACGACACGAGGGCTGCACATCACGGTAAACACTGCGAAAGGTTCAGCGAAAGGTTCACCCTTGTCTTTTCCCATAATATCGAAATGTTGGACATTTTATCTATGTACTCATTCATCAGGCCGGGATCCACAATTTCCTTTTGTTGTTTCTGAAAGGGGTGCTGTAACTGTTGTCTCACCACATTCTCCCACAGGTATTACTGTCCTGGGAAAACTCACGGCTGATGACTGGTTCAGAGTAACGATAGGTATATCATTTTCTATGAATAATTGGTTATTTTGTGTTGGCTGAAAGTGCTGCAAATGTATCTAATACTGTATGTATCTAATAATGTATCTAATACTGATGGTGTTGTCTGCATGGGACCGCGCCCTGTCTGTAGGATAATTCCGGCCCTTCTTTCAACAGAATGTGTTCTCGATGTCATGACTAAAACTAATCCAGCTTCCCATTGTAACCAGTGGGACAAAGTTTACCCTCTCTCTCCACCTGATCTTAGAAATCCGGTGTTTTTGAAAACTGTGGCGAAGGCTAATTTTACATGCATCAGTATGATTGGAAGTTTTAAATTAGGAAATCTTACTTCATACAATTGTTCATATATAATTAGGGTGCCGGCAAATTTTAAACCAATCTCAAGAAGCGATGTGTGGTGGTGATAGATTATTTGATAGATTGTTTGATGGGTTACCTAAAAACTCAGCTGGCCTGTGTACACTTGTAACACTCCTATTACCACTTTCTATTTATAAAACGCAGGTAAATGATGCAACTGAGAGTCTAGACCATTTTCTCTTACTTAACCAGCAACATGCCAAACGCTCCATTTACATACCAAGTCATGATCCTACTTATATAGATTCCATAGGAGTTCTGAGGGGCGTTCCTGACGAATATAAACTAGTGAACCAAATTGCAGGGGGATTTGAATCTATTTTTATCTGGATTGCACCGAATAAAAACGTTGTTAGGATGTAAAATGAAGATAAAATAAAAACGTTCATAGGATCAATTACGTGCTTTATAATATCCAGCGACTCAGCAATTACACCACTGCCGGTTTTGAAGCCGAACATGAGCAACTTGCGTCTACTTCACTCATGACTTTTCAGAATAGAATTGCTTTAGATATGCTTTTGGCAGACAAAGGAGGCGTGTGTGGCCCAGTTCCATGGATCCCCTAGCTCACCTGACGTTGAGGTTGGGTTTGTTTTGCAGCGTCCAAGATTTTTTCATTATTCCAAATACAAATAGATTGCTACTTCCTTTTGACATTTATTTTGTTTCTGTTTTTTGGATGTGTAAGTTTTTTCTTTTCCTTTTAGGTTTTTGCTTTTGTTTAATGTCACCGCAGGACTAATCATTTGCTGAAACACTCCTGTGATGTTTATATTCTCAATTGTTGTTTAATGGCAAAGATAAACTGCTGTTTATCTTCCAACCTTTTCCGCACAATGATACTGTAATGTGTGTATACACATTTTTTTTTTTTAAATGAAAATTCATCTATATTAGCAGTAAATTACGTTGACTGTGTAACCAAAAAAAATGTAAAGCAGAAGAGTTCAGTGGAAAATGGAGACCTTATTATGAACACAGAAACATTCCTGTTTGTCAGAGGAGTTCTGTCTGTAATAGATCCAATAAATCAGTCAGGTTCATGACTCTTTACAAGCATGTTTACTGTGTTAAGCTGTTTGTATTTTGGTTACACAGTGTTGTTGGAAGGTTTTTTTTTTCTGATCACTAAAAATTTTCAAGTAATTTTATATCAAACGACACAAACCTGAATATTAAAGGGACAGTATTCTGGGTTTTATATTTTGACGTTTTATAACATAATCAAATAACTAAGCCCCCAGTTGATATGAAGACGATATATTAAACATGACTTAAGAACTTTTGCTTTATTTGTGTTGTTTTGCAAAAGTTCTTATTTTACATGACTGGGTTATCTCCCAGGCTGCTGCAGAGCAACACCAGAACACCAGGAAACAGACGCAGGATCAGAATCCCGACCCGAGAAATACTCTCTCTCCATCTCTTGACATTTGCTCTGCGACAAACGTGGCCTTCCTTTAAGGTGGAGCTCAGTGTCCGACTTCTCGTGCGCGTTTGTTAGTTGAGCAGTCTTATGATGGAGTTGATGTCTGTGGCTCTGAAGCCAGGGTTTCACTGACACTGAGCTCCACCTCCTTTAAGGTGGGGCTCAGTGTCCGACTTCTCGTGCGCGTTTGTTAGTTGAGCAGTCTGATGATGGAGTTGATGTCTGTGGCTCTGAAGCCAGGGTTCCCCAAGTCCTTCAGCAGTCCAGCTTTATCCCTGGCGGCGTGGCGCGGCACAGACAGCCTGAAAGGCAACAGGAAGTTGTTGGCAGCTCGGAAGCTCTTGCCGACTGAGTAGATTTCATGGATCAGGTCCTCCAGGCAGATGATGCCAGTTTTACCTGAAGGAGGAAGAGGGAAGTGGGTGAGGACTGAAACGTTGGAATGGTGGATCTTTGCTGGTGTTTTTGCAGAAAGAGCATCAATACTTGAAAGTGAGAAGTTTAAGGGAAGCCAGAGCTTGTTTTATTTTATAGAACACAACAGGAGAATATATGAAGAGCAGGATTAAGGACGGACAGATCTCAACATTTGGACCGATACAGAGAGCCCATATTATTACTGCTGTTATGGCCAATATTTACTGATAAATGCCCCCTACACTTTTGACACCATGAGAAAAACAACCACAGTGGTGATAATGCTTCTATATTTTATTTAAACTCCTTGCAATCCTGCACAGAACCACCATCACTTGCTGCGTTTTCATTACTAATGTATGCAGAACTTTGTCAATATTACGCTAATGTAGAAAAAACACAATTTTGCAATTGAGGCGTTTCCATTAAATAAGAAACGCAATTAAAATCGTGATTTATTGCAATTTTAGCAATAAATTGCTAAACACAAACATGCCATGGCATCATCCTTCAACTACTTCCTGTCAACGTCGTCTTCTTCTTTGGTGGTTGCACCAATGTCAACAGCCGGTTGTTGACCATGTGACTTGTGTGATGAAAAAAGTGTTTCCAATGCAGTTTTGTGAATACTAATTTTGATGCAGATGAAAAGCCACCTCATCGTAGCGACCAAACTCTACATCGACTTTTTTATAAGTGCCATGTTTCCATTGAGCAAACTTATTTTCAAAATGTCCAATTGGGCAATTAGATGGTCAATGAAAATGCAGCTACTGTCACATGACCAAACAAATATAAAATGACTGAAACCCTCTTCCTCCGCAAACCGTAATCGGTTGTTAAAAGTGGTCCAGTTTCACCTATAGGCCAGTGACGTTAAAATATGGCCAGCGCAGACTGACAGCGATGTTAATGCTGATGTATCGCGCTTTCCTAGACAGGACAGGTCAATAGGGAAGTCACAGCTGAGCCGTACCCATGTGCTCCTCGATGAGGGCGTTGTCAGTGAGGGGAACCCTCCTCCTGCCGATCCTGGTCTGGCCTCTCTTCAGAATCAGCTCGCGGACCGACTTCAAGTTGGGGAACCTGTTGGAAGGGTTCACCAGTGTTCACTCTGACCCAGATGGAAACCCAGATGAAACCCAGGTCACAGCGCAGCGGCCGGGATGACTCACCCCCAGGCCACGTACGGCTCCACCATCTTCATCATCTGCATGGAGGTCTTGTTTATCTTAATGAAGGTCCCGCTGAAGATCTTCCTCAGCCGCATCATCTGGATCACCTTCATCACTTTGGGGCTGACACCTTTGATCCTAACAGGACACAACAGCAGGGATTTAATAGAAGGCAAAAAAGAATGCAGTATAGGTTTCCAAATAATAAAGATGTCTCTGTCCACAGCCACTGTTCAGATCAACAGACAGAGTTTCTTTACGTTTGAAGGAGTTAAACGCAAGACTTCTTAACATCTCTTAATTTGGATTTGAGTATAACTCATATGGAATATAACTTAAGCCATGTCTGACCTGCAGATTTTCATTTTTGTAACCCAAAGGAGAAAAATGTACAGCAGGATTGTTCATTGGGTAAGCAGTATAGCATTCCAGAGACAATGAGAATGAAAGATTATCCCTATTATTATCCTATGAATTTACAGGATTAGAAAATTAAGCTGATTTTAATCACGAAGAGAGTAAAGTTTAGTAAATTGTAGATTTGAGTTCATGTTTTTAGCGCAAAAATGACAGCAGTACTGATGTATGTAGTTAAAAAAAAAGCCAATATATATAAAATAGAAATATAAAATTGACAGCTTTCCTTTTGCAAGTTGACATGCCCTCCATCCACCAGATGGCAGCAAAGGACGAAAGATGCCTGAACTTTTAACTAGTGATGGATGACGTATACATGTGTTTATATTCTAAAAATGAGTCAAAGCGTTACCATGGTGACATCTAGTGGCAGACTGCAATTACAGCAGCCTTGTCGTAATTTAAACACCAGAACCAAAACCATGGTTTTAATCCCTACTGTGTCTCATTTAATCTGCATATTCAAATTAAATTTAAAAAGCCAGTTTAGCAGACTGACAAAGTTTAGTCTCCTCTCACTTGTGGGCAACATTCTGAATATCTTTTCATATCACAAACCAGATCAAGTGTTCAGTGCAGAGTAGATTTTAGTGGGCGATCAAACAAACAGCAGAAAGAAGTAGTGATGTGTCCTCGATGTTTGGTTTTGTTATTGTTATTGAGAGAGCTGTGCAAACAGGTGGCATAAGGGGCGGGGCTATGAACACAAAAGAGAGAGAAAAAGAGTGAGAGAGACTTTAGTGTATAGCAAAGCCGTGTTCCCACTGTGTTAGTGGAGCAGCGCCATCTGTAGCTGTGGGAGTGACTGTGGTGACTGTGACAGGACTCCAGGCTGGGCGATGAACAAAGCTGAAGCTGATTCTTTAGGTTTTGGTTTCTGTCCTTCCTGCTGGGTTTGTATTTGTCTTGTTCGGTTGACTGGCATTTGATTCCGGAACGTTCCAGTAAAGATCAGACAACCAGGTCAGAAAGTTGAATTTAAAAATTTAAAGTGAATCAGGAATAGATATCCAGTTCAGTAGATGGCTGTTTGAAACATTGTACAGTTCTAACCCAGAACCATGATATGGTCCTTTGAAACAACCATTCAAACTGTGATTATTTCGATAGTAAAACCAACAGAAGTCGTGTTCTGCTGCTCCAGTTAAAGATACAACTTTATGAATATTTCAGAAAATTAACTCTTTGTTCTGTATCCTAAACAGGATGGTCAGACTGACTGACAACAGGAAGAAGAGCTGAAACTTTAACTAATGTCCTTATTTCTAACAGCTGAGAATGTTGGGACTAAATCAGATATGTTTCAGTATTTATGGTATTATAAGCTAAAGTCATGAGCACTGTGTTTGACATTGTTCTATAGTGAGTAGTAGGATATGCAAATATGTGCTTATTTGTGTAGATGTGATAGTGGAGGATTTGTATTGGTAGCCAGAATGATTTTCCTTCCTCAGCAGCCCAGCTCCTAGCCAGGACCTGAAGACGGAGCGACCATTTGGACTGTTTAATCCCACAGAGCGATGGTTCCTGTCTCTATCATCAAAAAGCAGAAGCAGTTTTCTGACGTTGATCTGATTGTGTTTGCTGACACGTCAGAACAAAGCCAACGCCGTCGGTTACTCAGAAGTGTGATGACCATTACCTGGTGGCGGGGTGAACGGACACTAGTGTTGCCAGACAAAACAAGACATGATATGATCCTCCAGCATTTCATGAGTACGATCAGAATAACATGCAAATGGCGGCGCCCGCATGGAGACTGCAACGGTTCCCATTGGCTGCCATCACTCACATGACCGTTCAGCGACAACAGGTAAAGCAGGAAGTACGAACCGGCAGCACAACTATCCAGGTAGGTGTGGGGCTTTTTTTTCTACATTTTTAGACCTAAACTAGACGTCAAATTAAATGTAGTCTCAACTTCTATAGAACAATTCAGAGTTTTTCATTGTAGTTTAGTTTAATTTTATGCCTTTCTAATTCAGTTAACTTTAACTAGTTTTGAGAGTGTGCTCTATAATTTTTATTAGTTAAATATTTAGGTTTTATTAGTTGTAGTAGAAGTTGTAGCTTTTTTATACTTTTAGGTACAGAATTCAAAACAGTCAAAGTATTGTGATAATGTATAAATTGACTGAGTAATGAATGCTAAAGAGAAAATACTGTTTTCAATTATTGTTGAACAACCAACTGACGCTGGAGTTTTTATTTCCAAACCTTTGCCGTCGCCATTTTGAGGACCAGCGTAAACATAAATAGAGGATGTTGTAGCTACAATTTCACTATGTTTCAGTTTTATAACTTCCTGTTATGTCCCCCCATTAATTACCGTTATTACTTATTTCAGTTCACAAAAATGTCTTTTCAATTTCCGTTTTTGTTATTTTGCTTGTTGTAGTTAACTATAATAACGTACTCTCTGATGCGCATAGCAAAAGCCAGCTTGTTTTTTTCGGGCGGCAGAGGGGCCGGGGGCCTGAGCTCGTTCCTTCGGAGGCGCGTCTCATCTCGGTGCTTTTTGTGGCTTTCTTTCAAGAAATCCTCCAAACGCTTGAACTTGAGTGGTTTGCCTTTTGTTACCTGGGAAACAGAACCATGCAGGTGAGTGGTCCAATATCTACACCAATGTCAACTCATTTTTCAACTAGCCTCTAATAGCAGAGTAGTAATGGAGGAGACGTTTATATAATTTGCTGTTTATTAGCCAATGAGCTTGTCTCTGTTGAGAGAGATATATACATGATTTTGCTAAATTCAAATACTGATATAGCTCCTTTATGCCAGGAAACAGAGTCATCGTTCCACTCACCTTTCTTTTCTCTAGGAGCGCAAGTTTAGCTTGAGTGGCCTTGATGGCCTGGTATGTTTTCCTCTTCTTAAGAAGATACTCTGGAACTAGCTTGATCACCTTCTTTGACCTGGAATGATCAAAATACAAAAAAGTTAAACACAGAACAAGACGTTACTCCCTATCACTCTATCAGTTTATGTTTGCCATGTTTCTATTGGCTAATGTTTCTGCTCCGGTCATTTGATTGGTGAATACGCTGTGACACAAGAGTCTCCTGCCTCCAACAGCAGCCAAGCACAACCAGACAGTGGTGAAAGTTTTCAAACCAGAGGAGCGCCTGATGGAGGAACCTCCCATGCAGGTAAAGTTAGACCTGCCTAACTTCTATGTGGAATTTCTAGATTTGTGATCATATCCAATTTTTGCTTTGTACTGAAATAGTCGCTTTAAACTAACATTTGTAGTGGGTGTGCATCGTGTGCTCTGGAAAGTTGTATAACTTTGCTTGTTCATAGCATACTGTAGAGCTAATCCAACATAAACTTGTCGTAACATATTTCTTTAGCTAGAAGACTGCTTTTCCGATTCAAGCCCTCTTCCTTTCCGAGAAACTTAACGTATAGTTAGGCATGTAGCAGTATTGGCACTATGCGACAATTTGTACCATCTCTAAATTATTACCTTGTCTGAAATCTTCATAGTCATTGTGTTACTCTGGGCATTTCACTCGGGTTGTTGCAGGAAGTTTTCAGCCTTGTCCCCTCTCTGCACACACAGCCGGTGTAGAGACCAGAGGACAAGAGTTGGAGAAGTAAAACTCCTGAACGTAAAGTAAAAAGTTGCCCTACTTTCTTGATGGTTTTCAAACCGAAGAAGCTAACGGAGGAGCTCTGCTGAACAAAGGTAACATCAGACCTGTTGAACTTCTGGATTACTGAAGATTGACAGCATCTAGTTTTTCATATGTATAGATTACTGCAGATGTCATCTGAGATTTTTATTGTACAGCAGCATCTTGAGCACAGAGTACCAACTCAGCAAGTTTGTGTGGTAGCTGTGAAAATACATCATAAACCTGGACAGAATGATTGTGGGATGGTTCAGAACAGGTTCTAGACAACTTACTTTCAGATTAATAAGACATTGTGTCCATTACATTGAGGTATTCTAGATCATGTAGTTTTAAAGCAGAGCTCTACATAAGATGATTCAGCATCTCCAAAAAGTACAAACAGTTTGTTTTGATTGCAAGAAATGAAACAAACAAACATTTTCACCAACACTGCGCTCATGAGGAAGAAAACAATGTAGTTCGAGTTTACACCGTCTGGGTTTGTGAAGATTTTTTAACTGGAACATTTAAAATGTCTGAGATGATTTTTGATGTGAAAGTTCAGTCCAGAAATGTGAGCTTTTTAATCTTTAGAATAGATAGATTCAGAGGAACCCGTTTAACAAAAACAACATTTTTTTGGTCACAACCCGAGCGACACAAATTATGCAACATTAGTCTGGACTACATTACAGCTAGTATTTAGAGACATCAGTTTATTGTCCTCACGATATTTACAACATGTGTGACCGGAGAGGCATATGGTGAGGTTCAGAATGTATTGATCATCATCTAGTCATAAATAATCATCTTTTTAAACACTTAGTCAGGCGAACGTTGCTCCGGAGATCACAAAACAACGAAAACTTAAAAACAGAACCCAGGATGGATTTAGATATAAAACGCAACTAATACTTACTCGCTGTTGTCCATTCTAACAAACCATTTGAAACGGAAGATTCAAATGGATTCAATGCGTCACTACCGGTCTTAGGTGGTTTTCTGTTCCCCCATGTGTCGGGAGCCAGCCATTACAGCCAGCGAGGCGAATGAGGCGGATCTGATCAAGAAAAATAACTCACATAATCATGTCAAGGTTGTAACATTCAGTTTCATTGGCAGCTGTTGTTTAAAAAATTGTAAAATAAATAAATAAACGAGGTCTTCTGACGCTGTTTTGTGTTATTTTAAACGCCAAGAGAATTGCTCTTTTTCCAACTTTTCTCACGTAGCTAAGCCTGGCAGAAATAAAAGTCAGTCACCAAACACCGTTTTCCAACACGTAGTGTATATGTAAAGATTTTTGAGAATTTGGAAACAGTTGTTCTTTATTCCCCAAGGTTATGGGGTAAGGAGAGGAAAGAATTGATAATTCAGCCTGAAATAATCTGTTCCCCCTACATAAAATGGGAACAACTTAACTTACCAGCAAGATTTTTTCTCTGTTTATTCCTCTCATCAACAACAATAAATCCTGTGATTTTGGTAGCATTTGCTACTTATTTGCCAGAGATATGAGGGGGGAACCATATATTTTAGCCACCTGAAATAATCTAATAAAGTCTGGTAAGGATAAATGTAAAAAATAGTTTTCAAAATTGAATTTATTTAGAACATACAAAATGGAATTTTATTTACAATATACATGAACAAGCACAACACAGCAAACTAAGGCAAACAAGCAACACAATGGTATGTTTTTTCAATAGGTGGGCTTCCCACACATCCCTGATGGTACCACCTCAGGCACATGTCACACTGGATCTAGGAAAGAACCCAAAAATATAACGCTATTTAAAAAAAAAAAAAGACTTTAGAAGTACAACATACAATCAATCATTTTTTATTCCCTTATATTCCAACTGATGGAGGATCCTATGAAAGCTTGTTTACGCCAGACAATATTACATAGGAGTCCTATTTGTTTAATTTACTAACATTAACTTTTTGAATAATAATTTTAAAAAATCCTACCCAGTTCACATCTGTGTCATTGTCCTTTTCTCCACAGAAGTGGCACAAGTCCTTTAAGTCATCTGTTAACAAAAAAAGTAAAAAAACATAAACATACCCCCACACACACATGATTATACATGTACAATCATGTCCGAATGTGTGGATGTTTATGTGCATACACTTATACATCCTGTGTTAAGCACCTGTGTTGGTGTTAAACACAGGATGTGCTAAGCACCAACATAATCATTACTGAAAAAAAATGAGCATTTACTTTTAATAACCATAGAAAATGAAATTATTGTACATATTAATTTATATCCAAAAATTTTCCTTTCATAATTTTGTTCAGATTTAATGTTAATGGATTAATTTTGGGCTGAGTACAGATGTTGTTGCAAAAAATAAAAATATTGCTAATTGTAATCACAATTTTCATAAACACTGAAAATAATAATATTAATGTTATCCTCACCACTGTTAAGGATCAGTCTGACAGCTATGTCAAACCTCATGTTGTTAATGTCAGCTCTGGATACTGGAAAATCCACAATGTCTTTAGCCAGTATTTTTTCTGCAAACTGAAATGTAATGTTTAATGTAATAGCTATAATT
>CAEGAD010007317.1:0-29413 GCA_903067055.1 Poeciliopsis paucimaculata | reverse complement strand
TACAAGCTACGATTGATTTTATTTATTTATTTCTAATCAATTTTACTTTGCAAGTTGCCCTGCAGGGGGTCTGGGCTTTGTCTTTCTTGCTGATGGGAGGTGAGATGACCCCAGTGTCCACTTCTCGAGTGTCACACTGAAGGGCTGATGTAAGGTTAGACAGTTAACCTGTTGTGACTTTACTTGACATCAGTGACCCTCATTCATATGCCTTAAATATACAGATGGAAGTTCACTTAAGGGGTTTTATTTCTGTGATTTTTACTGCATGAATGTAAACTTAATACTAGCTACTGGAAACTCTAATAATCAAATCTAATATTTGCCCAATATTATTTCCCTTCTGTTTTCAGTCCATTTGTAGGAAGCTGTATTGTTTGTAGAAAACTGCTTTCCCACCGTGTGATAATTGGTATCTTGTAAAAATTGGCTAAAGCCTCATGTCAAGATAACTTAAAGTGAAAAGGCATTTAAGTTACTAATATATAGATGCATGTCAGAATAACTTCTGTGTTTAAAAACTAAAATTTTGGAGAAATTACGATTATATGGAGATTTTGTTCTTTTCGACAAGCGTTGAAACACAATTGTCTATATTTGAATGGTTAAGTTGTTCAGCCACAGACTAGAGTGCATGAATACTGTAGATCTCAAATTAATGCTAACGACTAACTAACTCCTTTGCTGTTGGTGCTCCATGCAAAGAATATAGCAGCATATTTCTTCATTTGTTCATTAGCCTCCTTCCCCTCTGCTACCAAGAAAAATGTATTCTTAATGTGTCTTCTACTCCTTAATCACAGGACTGCAAAAATGTCTTCCACTCTCCAAGGAGCCATGGAAGACCTTATCAAGGTCTTTTACCGCTACTCAGGAAACGAAGGTGACAAGTACAAGCTGAACAAGAAGGAGTTGAAGAAGATGCTCCAGGAGGAACTCTCAGAATTCCTGAATGTGGGTTCGACAAATAAAAAAAAATAAATAAAACTACCAATCTGTGTCAAACTTAACTTTGACACAGTCTTGGATGTTACAGTCCTAAAATAAAATTGTATCAGAACAAGCTGCTAGGTAATTAGATGTTAAATTCTCAGGGAATTATGGTAATAACATTCTTGACAATGTTGTGCTGAAAGTGAGGCAAATTTTATTTGTATAGCCCTAATAATGTATAACACAATCTAAGGAATTATATGTATAACTAAAACACTTTTTATTTACAATATTGCATTCACTATGACATTATTGAAATAATGTCTACACTTGATGAAGACCATGCATATGATTATATTTGGTAGACTGTATCTTTACATTAAAATGTATGTTAAATTAATCTAGTAATAAATGCATAATTTAATCCTTTTGTTCCTCAGTGAGAAAATTCAAACTCTTATAGTTATCGGAGTTGTAACTTCTTACAAAGTAAATGATCTTGGAATGGATTTTTCTTAAGGTTTACTGCATCTTGTGTTGAGTAAAGATTGATGACTTGTTTTATTTATTTATTTTAAGGGTTCAAATGATCCCTCAATGGTTGAGAAGATTATGACTGGCCTAGATGACAACAAAGATGGCGAAGTGGACTTCCAGGAGTTTGTGGTTTTGGTCGCTGCGCTGACTGTGGCTTGCAATGAGTTCTTTGTGGATTGTCTTAAAGAGAACAAGGGCTCAAAGTAAGCTGGAAAGTTGGTTCATGACATTGAATCTGACAGGATCTAAAAATGTAGAAATGATGTATGTCCTCACACATCATCTTGGAAGATGGTCAATAATTTACATTTACCTAATCATCACTGGTCTGCCATCTTTAATAAAACATAATGTTTAACGTGTGTCCATGAGTCTTTTTGGGTGAAAAGCTGTTTCCCTTGATCTAAAACTTGTAAAAACTTGGTCTGTATCTTTTTCATGCATTTGAATAGATCTGAATGGGCTTTGATCCTAATGGAAACTCTACGCACCACTTAACTGTAGGCAGAGAAGAGAGAAACTCTTCTCTGCTTCTCAGTCTAACGCTCCTAAGAACAGTTGTTAATGGAGAAACCCTGTTGCCATAGGTGCCTTCCTATGCTCTGCTATGGCAGGCCCCAATTATAAAACAAGGTGTGCATAACAAACTAAACTCCATACTTGGAAAGCTTGTATTTAAAATGTTAAAAAACTTTTAGGCTTGGTTAAACAAACCCAGTAGAGTTATCTTACAGCTGTATACTAAGTTAACATGTTATGCAATAGGGCTGGTTAATGCTGCTTAATGCTCTTTAGATTTACACAATGTATTCAACAGAGATCAAAGAACTGGAATGCAGTCGCATTTCCCTGTACATTTATTATTAATATGAACTACTATTTTGTTTTAAATGCAATCTATGTATTGGAGATTTTGGAAAGCACTAATCTAGTCATTTGAAATGACTGATTTAGTGATAATATTAGTAAATACTGCCATTCTAATGCTATTACTAATAATGCCATGTTTTGATTTCTTTATATTTATATATGTTCCTTTTAAAGTAAGTTTTTTTTCTTTTTTTGCCATAGATTTTCCATAGATTTTAACAAAGCACAAATTGCTGCGTAGTTGCAAAAGTGATCTAATCTTCACCTTAACAAGGTAAAGAAGCAAACAGATTTAATTTACACATGTTCAAACTGGTTTGAATCATAACTTGTAAAATGTGAACAATGAAAGGGACGTTTGGAAGAAAATAATGCAAGTTTACCTCAAGGTTGAAAAAAAGTAATAATAATAACAATAATAATAATAATAATAATAATAATAATAATAATTCAGCATGCCCAGCAATCTCCCTATGCAAAACTTCACCCAAAAGCCGTTGGTTAATGAATAAGAACTACGGTATTTCATGCTCTTCTTGGGTTAGATTTCCACTCTGGTGCTTTTTTTTTCCATCTGCATTAAGTGACCAGCAGATGGCGACAAAGACTGTATGCTCACCAAAGCCTAAAACGATGAAAAGGTACTTACGCTGTGCAATAATACAGTTTTAACAAAAACACAGTCACGCTACACACATTTCTAAAATAATTTGTTGAAGTAAACTAATAGTCATCTCACTGTTATAGTCATCTATATAACGTATTAATATCTACTGTCTGATATATCTGGAGATGAAATATTAAAGCAAAACAGTATTTTATTTTTTTTTACTTACAAAGTTTTTTTTTGGATGAAATTATGGTCACTTATTTCGTAATGAATTTGTTTTAGTTATTGTTATGCTCTTTTTCTGTATTTTTTGTTTTGTTTGTAATGATTTCCTTTTTGTGGTTTGGATTTTAGAAGAATATTGATTTTGAAACTAATCTAACTTGTAAAACTCAAGATTAACTCCTGATAACTATAATTTCATTCATGTAAAAATAGGCCACTCTCTTTAACTAAACATCTTCACTTCCTGGTACACTTCGACCACTAGAGACACTTTTAATTTTTTTTTTTTTTTTTGTGTGTGTGACATCTGTTGTGACAAACTATACTGAAATATATTCAGAAGTTCTCACATACCCAACTGAAAGGTTATTGAATGAAGTCAATTTTAGTTTGACCGTCTAGAGAAAGTATTTACACGTTTATAGAAATGTTTGTAATCAGCCATAACAGTGTAGGCTAATTAAGTCTTACTGAAAGGTAAACATCTCGTTCACTGTTCCTTGGAAAATAAAGGCCACACGAAACCTTGGTTCAACCGTCTGTGGTTTGCTTCATTTACATGCAATAATTTGTTCACATTATGCTATTTTAATAAACTAATGCAATTCTATTTACATTAAACAAAAACAGCATATTAAACATTTTTATACCATTTGTATGAGCTTCTGTCTTTTCTGTGCCTTTACAGAAATATTTAACTCTCCAAGATTTTTTTTTTGTTGGACTGTGGCTGGTTCCCTCCAGCATATTAATATGATGTCCAATCAAAAGAAACATAAATATCAAACTCACCTACACAGCCATGGAAAAAACAAGTGGATAAAAAAACAAGAAAAAAAATGTCACATTCAGTAAAACCCATTAACATTATACTAGCTGCGTAACCCAAATGACAGGATGTTTCTGAGAATAACACAGAGGTAAATACATTTAAGAATAAAGAAGTTTCAATATTTTAAATCATTGTTTTTTTGTTTTTTTTTAAATTAAGGAAATAGATTGAACAAGAAAACATTATTATTTTAATCTCACATGTTCTTAAGCAGTTTGTTTTTGAGATAGTGGCATCTTGTAGTAAACTAACAGTATTAACTAAAGCTCCAGAAACATTGACTGATGTGTTAAGAAAATTCAGCATGAGCAAAGTGCAACACAACAAAACTTTACTCATATAATGGTAAGTGACAAACAATTTTGCATACACAAATAACAGTGTTACGCTATAGAACAGTTCGTCCTTAAAAAGAAAACTTTAAACGTTTTCAGAAAATCTCGCTGTATGAGTGCATTTTGCTTTAATAGTTTTTTATTTGCTCATGCATGTGTTTGCTTACAATTTTGCATTAAACTCATGCAGAAAGCTAAACTATGTGCTGATCCAGTTACCCATTAACAGACTGACTGGGTGATCTTGTATTAACTTACTTCTTTAGTTTGAGGTCAGACCTTCTTCTGCGGTTTTACTGCTTCAAACTCTGCTTTGTGATATAAAAGTTTGTGACCAGGAGCAGATCTTTGAGTCTGAGAGAATGATCAAAAGTAACCACAGACTGAGGCTTACTAAAGTAAGTGGACAGTCGGAGAATCAGTCATTCTTACTGCAGAGCAAATGTTTGTAACGCTGAGTTTTTTTGTAAAAAAAACAGGATGTAGACTAGACAACCACATACAGCACCATAACACAAAATAAGTATTGAACTCTTTGAAAAAGTTGGTATTTGCACATATTAGTTCTTAGGAAAGTGCCATTTAACCATCAAAAGGTTAATTGAGATTAATAATTCTTTCTTAAGAGTACACTGAATAACTGATAAAAAAAAAAAAAAAGTGTCATATCAATAGATAAAGGGCAAACCATTCAAATGCTCTATCAACAAGAAATCAAAAAGGTAAAAAGTGAAGCATCTCCTCTGGGACAGATGGAAACTTTGACATTTGGAATCTGCTCCGTGTTATCAGACGATACTAAGACTAAAACTACTTGAAGTGAAAGAGAGTTATCAGGGAATCCCTCCTGTTTGCATAGTTTCTGCAGTGAAAGATGGACTTGGACAAGCAGTGATAGGAATTAAGTCAATGTTTACCTCTCACCTTTCTTATCGAGGTGGAAGTTTGCCCTCTACCAGACAGAGCGCCTCCTCCTCCTCTTGCCTCTCACTTTAGTATTTCAGCTTTTCTCTTTATTGCATGTTCAGCTGTTGAGCAACACACTGATTACGACAATGTGTGAGAAGTAGAAGTTGAAACCGCAAAGAAACAAAATTCCATTGATATAACATGTATAGCATTTATGTATGTATTATGAACTTGCATTGTGTTGCCACCCATTAACCTTTTCCACCTAGGTTAGCCCTAATCCTGAATGTAACTCATATTGATACCATATGTTTCTTATCTTTCTTTCTGGCTCTGTCTGGTGACTCATCTCTCATTTACGTCCAAAGCAGGCATTGTTGCTTCATAAAGGAACTCCACCTCAAACATTGCAGATATACATATGTGTTTGCATTGTGATTATGTGGGTGTTCTGGTTGCACTAAAAGAATGCCAGGAGATAAATAAATGTCATTGCCAGGAGATATCAACGATTCAATTGACTAACAATGTCCAAGTAAGAACATTGTAACTTCTTTTTGTCTTTACTTGATTAAATAAAACAAGTGCTTTAGTTTATTGGTGAGAAGATTAAAAAACACCTAGAATATTAAATTATTGTTTAATATCTAT
Organism: Poeciliopsis paucimaculata; assembly: GCA_903067055.1. Lineage (NCBI taxonomy): Eukaryota > Metazoa > Chordata > Actinopteri > Cyprinodontiformes > Poeciliidae > Poeciliopsis > Poeciliopsis paucimaculata. Next base: position 23,511 of record CAEGAD010007317.1, on the reverse strand, counting down.
TAAAATTAAAACAAATTTTTTTTTTTGCCTGTTATTTCTTTCAACTACGCAATCTTAAATTTGGAAACAATTGGTCTAAGCCAATAGAATAGAATATAATGAACTAGTTAAGCTTTATTTTTCTTCTAAGTGTTACAGCAGGTTCTACTCCTTTTGCCATGTAATTTAGCTATTTTCTTACAAAGAAACTCAAAGATTTTTAATACAGTCTTCAGTTTGAGAGACATTTAGTGTTTTAATATTATAGAGCTTCATTTCAACTCAGTTCAAAATAGTTAATTTTTTATATTGCACCATTTTATAACAAAAGTCATCATCAGAACAGAGCTGTCATGTCCAGCACCAGTTTGCTCCAGATAATATAAGATAAAGACTGTTAATAAGACTCGAATCCCAGGCCTCAATTCTAAGCCAAGTCTGAAGTCTTTTGTGAATTAATTTAAACTAAAAATGGTTCTAATCTTTTAGAATTAACATGTGACATGTGCAATTTTATTGCACTTGACTAAAATATTATTTCCCCTGCTGCTAAAAAAACAGCATCTATCCCCAAAACTAATGAATACGCTGAGCTGTGATATATGCAACACTATCTAAGTCTCCTCAGGTGTTTTACCACACCCTGCAGTACAATAATAAAATGTGAAATTATGTAAACAGTAATTTAGTTAATTTTTCAGACGCCACATAGCCTTTCATTTAAAACATGAAATGTTACCACAGCTTCCACGACTTTGAACAGAATTTGGATTTTGTTCAAAAACGTACATTTTAATATGGGATATTTTTTCAATTTTTCTCAATAACTCTTAATTTTTTCATAGTTTCTTCCCTTTGCTCTTACTAAAAATAAATCAAAACAGTTGTTTTGGCAGCACCAGTTTGCTTCCCTAGAACTACATGTAGAATAAACAGAAAATAAATGATGGTAAAAAATATCTGTACCACTCTACAGATGAAACTAGGGCAGAAGATGATCCATGCATTATTGATCCAACCACTCATCACCTTGAATAAATATAAAACTTTTAAGTCTGCCATTTATGATATTATGTCATTCTCAACAACTACAGACCCCACTCCTTTTTACGTCAATTGTGTCTGACTGTTTCTACGTAAGTGTGTGTCTGACAAACTCAAGCAGTCAAGACAAAGGCACGCCATCCCACTGCAGACAGGGAGTCTGCAGGCAGAGTGAACACAGATAAATTATACTGACTAATGGCTCATCAAACTGTCACAGTGAGCTCAGACAATGCACGCAGCACTGTCCAACCGCAGAATGTTAATAACAAGATGAAAACACAAAGGTAAAAGGGAAGGTTATACTTAAAGTTCCGGATGTGTGTCACTCAGGTTTTGGCAGAGAGGCGCCACCATTACATGTGTTGACACTGAATAAATGTGAGTATGTGCGTGCTGATGTGAATGTGAAGCCAGAGATAAAAAGAAGGTAACAACAATAATAACACGAGGAGAACTAATCATATTTATGTTAACGCTTCATATGACTACATTTAATTTTCAAATAGTCAAAGCTGAAGCTAATTTTTAGGCACATTATGAAGGATCTAGTTAGACATTAAGGTTAAACTTTATGATATGGGATGTGCATCAAAGAACCAGTGGTGGGAGTTCACTTATTGGGGAGTGTTCAGGTATTCTTTCAATTTCTATAGTATCTTATTAAAATGACTATCAACCAAATATGGATGTATCACAAAACGTTTTAGCCACTTTCTGACCTCAGTATGTCTTGATACTGATAACTGTATACTTTTGAGGAGTAAATTCCTCTAAAGTATACACTTTTAAGCGTCTACTTCGCAGCACCAACCTTGTATCTTTTTTTAATCAGCATGTTGGTGCTGATTAAAAAATGTTTCACATGCGGTATTAAATATGTGCTCATTTAAATAATACAGTATTTAATTTAAAGAAAAAACACTGAAGTGTGTTGGTTAACTGGCTCCTTCACTTTATTCACATTGATAAGTTTGCAAGTGGTGTCAGAACTCTTCCCGTTTCTGTTTAAAAATAGTTCCAAACCACAGATTTCTTAGCAACAGTTTGTCAAAATGTATTACAGCCACCTGTTTTTTATGGCTGACTGGTGACATAAGCATCTTGAAAGAAGGGAAATAACAAATATCAGGAGTCTATTACAAGCAGCTACTATAAAAACCCATCATTTAAAAATACCTTCAAATATACCATGCTGATATTTAGGACCAGACCAGAATGAGAAATCAGTATGACTGCACTATGATTATTTTTATAAAAATGGGAAACTGCGTTACCAGGTGGGATATCCTGTTAAACTAGGAACAAAATCTGATGAGTAGCAATGAATTTAATCTTTGATTTCATAAATTCAGTGGTTTGTAATTTGCAAATGTGGCTCATTTTACAGGTAAAGACAGGCTCTTGTTCTGATGTAGTAATGTTGAGTATTTTTGTAATCTCAAACAAGTTAAAGATGACTTGCTTGTTTTTATATGACTATTGCTCACAACATAAGCAAAATAAATACACATTTTTTCTGTTTTGAGCATTCAGCTGGCTTTAATTGACTGATTCTTGTTTTTAATTTAAACATTACACAACTTTCTAGCTTTGGAAAAACAATGTTGCAACTACAGTAAGACGTCTGCACATAAATGTTAGCCCTGAGCCTCAAGGATTTAGGGATTTAGTTTTATGCCATAGGCATTTGGTTTCCCCTTGAACAGAATTTGCGGGGATATTTTCTCTAAAGTGTAAACCGGTATTTGTTGCTGGGACTTTCCTAAGTGTGAGAAAATATGCACAAAGCTGTAAAACAGAAACAAAGAAGCTAACATATGTTTGCTTAGTGGTGTGACAAATTATGGGTAACCTCTGGGACATACATTATACTTAACAACAGTATAATGCAGTGTTTGAACTAATATTTGTATAAATAAGAAATATGAAATGACTTTGGGTCTTCCCCTTCAAATAATCTTATGAACCTGTGTTAAAGCATATTCATTTCAGCCACAGACGTTTCCAGAGAAACATTTTCAGCTTCTCGACAGACAAGTGATTCTGCTTTGTCCAAATATGGTCTACCATGATTAATCCAGTAGGCACTTTCAGAATTGTTTGAACCTGTGTTCAGCCACTAATGCTTAAATGAGGTTCATGACCTTTTTGTTGGCTGGAAGGAAACAAATACAAACTGATTCTTTCAGAAGAATTAAGTTTGTTAAACTGGTGGTTGTAAATGGAATGAACTTACATACCACTTGTCTAGTCACTCTGATTAGACTTATTTTTTCTCACCAGCCAAATTCACTTATCCACTCTCATACTCGCACTCTAATATACAGATTGGTATACAACTTAGGGGTACGTTTCTTCACGGACTTTAACTTTCAACTACCAGACACTTATACTCTTCCCATTGAGCTAACTGCAATTTTGCTCCTCTAACAGCTTATATATGTTAGGCAGCCCCTCAAGGATTTTATGATTATTTTCATGATTTTGCGGTCACAATCACTGATGGTGTGGGACTACTTTACAAATATTCACAAGGAATTTTGCAATACTTACACTTATGTATGATCATAACTGTGACATTTTTTTACTTGCCGAATATATCACAGACTATAACTTGACATCAAGTACGTCCAAGGAAGAAGAGTAAAAGAAGTAAAAAATACTGTCACCTGCAGGAGACGGGCATAACTTAAGTGTGATGTTTTTGACTACTCTTGCAGAAAATGTGCAATAAACTAACAAATATCAATAGCGCAGAAAAAATTGGGGAGATCTTTTGATTTTGCTTTAATTTCCTCAAAAAACTGGAAGCACTGAATAGGGATGGTGTAAACCTGTAGCACATTCACATTTCTGTAAAGGAACATAATACTGTTCAATGTCTGTTCCAAAAATAATTTTCATGCTTGATGTGTCTAAATAAGGTTTTCTCACTTACAATGAGGACAAACAATAAGGTATATACATATTTCCTCTTTCTTGCAAGACAAAATAAATGGAAAATGCAGGTTACTTCATTCACAATCAGGAAGTCTGGCTCAAGTCTGTCAAAAGTTAATAACTAATTTAAATTTGTATGACTTTTCAGATTATAACAATACATTGCATAATGTTGGATACGGCAGTGAATATGTGCAAGTAAAGAGAAATGTAACAACTGCTCCTAGTTCCAAGGAAATACATACATATATTCCTAGTTTTATGTAAAAGTGAAATGATGCGTTTCCGATAAATTGTATTTAGTCTGTGATCATTTTGGGAGCTTGAGACAGCCAGTCTAGTCATTTCCCCAGGAATTTAGTGTTGAAGCTTCTTTTGTTTAATGTATCTTCTTTTACCATTCAGATACAACAACCACCCACTATTAAGTGAAACTATATACTCTTGTGTCTGAAATGTAAAATAAATCACTTTACCTACACTAATTGCCAGTTTCTACATCCTGTCCTTTGATCAAATGCTGATTAACTCAAAAGCATTCTGCAATCTTTCTTTTACTTAATGTTCACTCAGTTTTGAAAAGTAGTATTTGAGCCAAGAGTGGCTTTGTTGTCAGTGGCAAAAAAATACAGGGCAACAAAAGAAGACCCTATTGATTAAAGCTTGCATTTTTAGATTAGTAAGGTTTAATATGTATCTAAGACTTGTTGAGAAGAAGTAGCTGCATCTGTTTAAGCTTTTAGCTTTTGTTTTCAGCTAATTAAAGCTACAATAAATTGTCAAATCTACAAACATAGATCCTAGATTTTGTAGTCAAATCATTGAAGGTCAAGTGAAGTATTACCTTAAGGAGAAACAATTAGAGACATTGCAAGAGTGGGAAACGTATAAGTTCGAAGCAGCAGACCAGGGCCGAAGGAGTATCACGTTTTCTGTCATCATTGTGACCGGTCAGTGCAGCTCTCATTCAGGGCAAAGTGAGGCCACTAATACCCCTGGGGGAAAGGTTTCTGTGTGCAGCCAATACAGATGGTTTTAGTAGGTTGCTTAAAGACTGATGGAGGCTGTCAACCTTGCCGGCCTTCGCAATCCCTGCCAGAGTCCGATGCTGGGCAGAACTCTTACATCCAGTCTGTGTAAATGCGTGTATTATCAGGAATGGAGGGCATCCTAGTGACAAACTTTGACCCTCAGAAAGGGGATCCGGACAAAGGAAGTTAAACAGAGAGGTGAAAAGGGGAGATGGAGGGCAAGTGGATGCCCGGCGCCACATTATGCCTCTTGTCTATCAAACTCACACCCCTCAGCTGCCCCATTCATACGCAACTCAGTCCTTCACTGAAAGTGAGAACTGCCCAACAAAAACCAGTGGTCAAAAGTTTGTTTGCCTGCCTAATTATATTGTGGTTGCAGAAAACCCCAAGTTCAGATAATAAAGTATAATTCAATGGGCCTTATCATATAAATTTGGATGTGGGAATGGGAGATGTTTGATACCCATTCAAAAAGGTTTGCTATTAAATAGTGTAGCGTGACACTTTACATGCAATGTTAATGTTTAATGTTAAAACCTGTTTTGTCAACCAGCCTTTAAAAGATTTTAAAACGTTGAAGTAGGGATGTCTAATTTAAATGGGTTCTTCTGGCATTTTTTTTCAGTTGCCAGTGTCCTTTTCCCTGATGAAACTTGACTTTTAATGCCTGTTATTGGTCAACAAACTGTAATTATGTTTGCCCCATTTCCAGAGGCCATATGCTTATTTGCTTAGCCAATTTAAAATAAGTCTTCTAATTATCAAGTGCACAGTGTGCAAAACTGTATTTAAGCTCTACATAATTATTCACAATTATCTCCAGAGAAAGAATAACACTCCAAACACTGGGGATGAGTACCATCAATCCATCCAATGTCTATACCTGCTTCACAGGGAAGCTGGTGGCTGTTTCCAGCAATCACTGGGCAACATCGTAAACAAGTCGCCAGTCCCAAGTGACAGTCTCAGGATAACACAAAGACATACAGGACAAACCACGCACACACGACACATTCAGACTTAAGGGCAATTTAGGTAGACCAATGAACCTACTAGTAAAGTTTTGGACTGTACGAGGAAGCTGGAGTAACTGGAAAGAATCCATGGGAAAACACAAGAAAGACCCCAGCTTGGGATTTGACCCATGACCTTCTGACTCCAAGGCAACAGTTCTACCAACTGTGCCACAGGGCAGCATGGGAATGAATACTTCAGATCTACTTAAAACTTGATGTTATATTATATTTAAAGGCAAATTTTCTACACCAAGACTGCATTTTACCACAATACGAACATTACCAGAGTTGGACCACCATTACACTTTAAGAAGGGTAGATTTATTTATTTTTATTTTTTAATTTTTTTTACATCATTGACACAACTACTTTTTTTCTGTCCTTCAACTTTCTTTATGTTAACACTCCTTATTTTTTAGCCACTTAGTTTCTTATTGTCTTGGTTTTCTTTGATGCAAATTATTTTAGATTGCCCGTATTGTCCTTGAAAAGTCACCCATAAATATAAACTGTAAGTGTTACAGGTCACGAATATCATTTTGTAAGAGGTAAGGCCTGCACCCAAAACCCTTAAGGGCTTCAGAGTAGTTGCATTTCTTGTTCAGCAATCCATTTTCAGTTTCAACAAAACCCAAAATGATGTTACACACTGACAGCACGATCAGTGTATAAAAAAGCCACATAAAGTCACAGAACTTTATGTGCATAAAACAACACAAAAGAACTATATATTTTTTTTACTTTACATAATGTTCCAAATAAGACAAACTAATTTAAATACAAATCTCATACCTGAAGTTGATCTAACAAATCTGGGGTTTTCCTAATGATCTAATTGTGAAGTGAAAGAGAGACATTTGTGAACCGGCAAGATGTGCTATATGCAGATTAGTGTGTGAAGGTTCAGAGAGCAATGCAAACTATAATACCAGTTTAGAAATTTTAGGATGTTTGTGTCTTGAGATAACATGTCACAAATTGGCGCTATATAAATAGACAGAATACAAAAGGCGTAATGCTGATCAAATCCAATGTATAATTTTTCAGTTTGTTAACTTAGACACCAGATCAAAATCTTAAGACCGCAGAGGAAGTTACAAATCCCTTGTCAGTTGCACTGTTGAAAGATCCGTTCATCACAACACAGACAAGAGCCCTCAGTCAAGATTGATGCATGCTGCAACATCTCCACATAAGCAGGCATGATTTGATGTCCCTGAACACCCTGAAGCTCTGTTGGTTGAAAGAAAAAATTTCCCACACCATAATGGAGCCTCCTCAACTGCAGCGCTAAGAAAACAGTGAGATCTGTTTGTCACACCAGTGACGCTTGAAGCCATGTGGAATGTGAAGACACATCTTTTTTTTTTCTTTCTTTTTTTCAGAGACTAAAACTGTCCTCCACCTTTCAATGCCCCATGTTTGAAGTTGCCTTGCAAAATCCAACTCGATAATTTTGTGGCCTGGAAAAAGACATGACCTTTGAAGGAAGTTCTTTATTCATTAAGCTTTTCTCTCCGATGTCATTTTATAATTAGTGGACTAGAGTCAGCACCAGTAAGAGCCTTAATTTGGGTCCAGAATCTGCTTTTGATTTCACTGATACCCAGCTGGATCCTCCAGCTCAGTACAGGGGAATTTTTTTGTCTTCTGTATTGTGACTTTACAATCTCAGCCCCTCAGGATTCATGGTTACAGCACTACCGTGTAACCATGAATCTGTAGATAGCCTTGGGAAAAAGGTGCAGAATACCCTGAACAGGTCAATAATCCAACAGAAAGAAAACATGCATCATAAACAAGCATGCAAATTGGGGGAAATTAAAGAGACTAACCTTATGTGTGACATTTGTACTGTGTAAGGAAACTGTGGCTGCCAGCAGAAATGAACAAATGAACGGAGAGAACTTGTAAACCTCACGCAGAAAGGTTTTGCTTGGGTTTCAAACTCAAGACCTTTGTGTTATTAATAACTATAATTTCTTTCCAGTTATTAGAACTTCGCTTACATGGCTAAATTAATTGTTGAACTGGAAAACTGTCATTAAATGCCTGACCTTATATGAGGCTGAACTGCATTGTAAACAAAAGAATAAGATCCGGATATTTAAAAGTTAGTTTTTAAGAGTGTGTGCATACAGTTTTAAAGCCTTATTTATTGTTTAAAACTTCTTTTTCTGTTTTGCATTTTTGACTTCTCCCAACCTGTCTTTGCAGATAGTGATTTTAGTGAAGAAAGAATGTGGGTATTGCAGTAAGACTTCAAAAACACATTACTGATGAACACTCTACAGAAAACTTTGGAACCTGTGCTAAAGAGCTAAAATAAGAGCCCTTGTCATCTGTGATTGGCTGTTGGTAGGCGTGAGCCACCCACCTCTTGCCCTGACCCTCTGACTCCAGGATTTTAATGCAGCTTTAGCAGGGTCAAGGCTGGGTCATCACAGAAACCTAATGACTTCCTCCTAATAAAGACTTGATATATGAGTTCTGTCATTGGCCCCTGACCAGCAGGTAACCCCAAAGCCAGGGCGGAAAGAGGGACTCCACCTGACTGAAGTATTATGATAAGTCAAACAAATGACTTAGTGTAATACTATTTATAAAAACCACCCAAATCAAACTAAAAGGTATCAACAGTACTTGTTTTACTAACATTACTGAAGTTGCTTTGTTTAATAAGATTTATGAATATTGTAAAATCAATTTCCTTTTTCTTGAGAATGCCATGAAACCAATGTTTCCTTTTTTATGTCTAGGAAAGTTTATATAAAAACTGAAGTGGAACTGCAGGCTTGGAGTAAATACTTGCTGCAAAGTTGGAAGATAAGAGGGGTAGCAAAAGCAAGAGAAGAGAAAATAAATGAAGGAAAGTTGGTTAAAAACAAAAATAGATGGCTGGAGCAGCAGCAGCCTGGTAAAACTAGCAGATTCAGCCACAATAATAATTGACCATGCTGGACACTTCCTTGACTGCTGCAGTGGTTTTAGAAAGATATTCTGCGTGTTTGTGTGTCGGGGTGTGCGTGCGTGTATGTGAGCAATAAAGGGGGTTCATTTAAGCAGAAAGTGTCTACTGAAAGAGTTACATGGTATACTCACCACAAGAAAATATCCTCCATCAGATACACATACAAAGAGCTACAACAACACACATTGCTATGGTACATGTTTTACATTTGCAGCACACACCTGTACAGACAGATATTAATATTTGTACAGCTGATCTCCTTTCAGTGTTTCCATGTTTTCAATCGCAAGGAAGTTCACAGTGGGCACAAGATGCCACGATGTACATTCAGAACAGTTACTACAAGAAGAATGTGTACATAACATGGCCTTAAGGGAAGAATTTAAACAACACGTCAATCATGTCTGCAATGTGCACCTTTGCAAGTTTGAAATATTTCTCTTACAAAACAAAAAGCTTAGGAGTTCATAGAAGATGAATTAATTTCAGTGTACACAAGAGGGTGACACATAGCCAGTAAAATATGCACGCAAACTTCCAGAAACTTTAAGCATGCTTTCCATTTAAGTAGGTTAGTACATAAAACGTGTTGTGCAACATTTTTAAGATTTTATGAATCAGTAATTTGTCTGCTGACTACTTGGATCAGTTTGTTTATCTTACATCCTTGTCTTTAGATATTTTATTAATTAAATCTTATCCTGTCAGGTAGTTTTATTTCTATCAGTTTCTACTTTTTCTCTGTCTCTAAAAGAGCTTACTGAGTGTTGTACTTGTATAATTATAACACTGAAAAAAACTTTTTCTGTCATAAACTTTTCTAGCATTGCATTATTTGATGAATCCAAATGTAAAGTATTTTATTTTCTTGTAGGTCACCTTGAATGTAGCCATGATGAACAGTAGCTAACAGCATACAAATATAGACAAACAAAAATAAAAGTAGGAAGATGCACTGTTTGAAAAAAAGAGTTGGAGAAAAGATATGTAAAAATTTCCAAAAGTGCATGCAAAAGTTATGTATAACCTTCACAAAGAACATTAGCAAAATTTCCACAATGAGCCCCAAGTCTTTGAGGTGAGAAGATCTAAATTCCATCAGCTTAATCTTTAGTTTGAGACACAACGCTGAAAATGTTGATATGACATTTGGTTAGAAGAAACATGTTACATGAAACTAATTCATCTAACCAAATAATATAGATTCAAATGTTTTATCAGTGTTTCACAAATTTAATCTTAGGGGAAAGAATAAACAACATTCTATGTCAAAAAACAAAGTGGTAATGGAATGAGAAGGAAAATAGGAAGAACATTTGGAGGAAAGGTCCAGCAAAAAGGAAAAGGGGTGGAACAGAGGAAGACAAATAGGTGTCATACAAGATGGAGGAGAAAAAGATGTAGGGATAGAGAGAAAAATAGCAAAGGAAAGGCAGAAATCTGGTGAAGATAGAGGGTGAGAGAAAAAGTAAGGAGGATGATTAAAAAGTAGAGGAAGAAAATAGGGGAAAAGAAGGAAGAGAGGGGGACAGCATCTGTTTCCTGTCTGGAGTCCAGCTGGAGGTGGAACAAACAACAAAAGAAGAAGAGGAGGAGTTGGAGGAGGAGGAGAAGAAGAAGGAAGTACGAGCCGGGCCTGAGAACCTGTCTCATGCACACATGCAGGTTTCCTCAGGGAAAAAATTAAATTGACTTCCTCTTCTGTGTGTGAGCCACTTCATTTGGTTATGTTCAATTAGAAAAATTTAATAGCCAAGGACTGCAAGGGTTTTCCTGGTGATTGGATGAACTAATTAAAGCAGTATATCCAATTAATCACTACTTTGCATATATAAAACTTAACCAAAAGTTGTTTTTTTCTGCAAAGATGAAAGATTTTACTTTAGGGAAAGGAATTCAGGTAGTTCTACTCATATATACTGTTATGCAAACATGGTTCCTACTGGATTATACCTGATAAATAGATAAAGAAAATGAGGACTCGACAGATATTAAAACACATAAATGACTTTTCATCAGTTTCATACAGAAGTATGTCTATAATATTTTAGTAACCAAAGATCTTGATTCCACAAGATTTTTAAAGGAAACAGATAGGCAATCAAAAAAAAATGAAGTGGTGGTAAAAGTGAATGCAGATTTGTTTACTTGTCTCTGAATCTTTGAGCTGGTACGTACGTGTGTGAGGGGGATGTTGAGTGAGGGGCTGTGAGGTGGGGGTAACATTTCCTGATTTGTTTGTTCCTCTAACACACTTTTCTTCCTGGTCCAGGCTCAATTTAGATTTCCTGCTCAGAGCTATTCTCAGAGTACAGACATACTCTCTCTCACAAACACACATTCATAATCCCGTGATTGAATACATTCACATCCTCATGTGTTGTCAAAAGAGCTTATATAGATTTGAAATGGATCTAGAATGGGTAAAATTCTATGAATTAACACACATCATATAAATGAATAACCTGTTGAGTGATGTTTTAAAGCCTTTATTTCAGTTATTTATGATGATTTTCCGCAATTAATGGAGGAAAACACTTTTAGTTCCAGAATATTATTTCAGATTAATTAAACAAATCTATTGTAACACAGAATTGTGAGCTTATGAAAAGCAAGTTTGAAGTACTTTTAGTTTGACCGACCAGCCGATATTCTAAAACCAGCCTTATCAGAATACATGTCACAATTCATTGTATGTGGCTTTTTTTCATAGTATGGATATGAATAAAGTAGTAGTTGCAGGTGTCTCATGAAACACTGATGCCAAGTTTTCTCACAGTTTTGACAATCAAAGGATTTGAATTTCTTTCATTGTGTGTGAGCTTCCTGTTTACCATCATAAACAATGAAAGCCCCCTTCCTTCAGGTCACTATATCCCAGAGTCACTCTCTCTTCCTTTAGACTTACTCACATTTAATCTGAAGCATTATTGTGTCAAAAATATATCTTGTTTGTTATATTTTCACATCAAACATTAATTTTGCTTAAACTATGACATTATAGTTTATTTGAATTTACACATTTGAGCGCAGGCACATTTTGATATATCCATAGTTATGAAGACTTTATTACCAATAGATGCAGCTTCTGAGAATTCTCATATGGGCCTAAAGTTTTCAAAAATTGAGTAATTTTTTTTTTTCTTTTTACAGATTCATTGTGACAATAATACAACATGAATATTAAAGCAGATCATGATATTGTTGACATGTCTAAGTAAAAATAATGACAATCTTCTTTAACCTACAGGCTTTAAGGGTCTCATCTTTGAAGTAGTACTACTAAAATACTGTACTGAGGCTTGGAGTCAAGTGTGAGGCAGGTTGGGTGAAAGTCAGGGCCATGATTCTAACCCAGAAAGAGGTGGATTGTTCTCTTCCAGTTGGGATCAGTCTTTGGTTGGAGTGGAAGAGTTTCAGGACCTTGGCATCTTGCTTATCAGTGATGGTATGATAAAGCAAGAGTTGGATTGAGGATTGGGGTTTCATTTGCAGGAAAGTTGGTATAGCAACATCATATAATGGAGAAACCCAAACATGCTTGCTGTACTGGTCCGTCTGTGTTATCTACGTATGGTAGCCATATGTAGATCATGAGAAAGACAAGATGCTGGATCTAAGTAACTGCAATGTGCTTCCTTTTTCTATCATGCCTCAATCTTCAAGCTTGGCATGGACACGGCCTCAAAAAGATATCAAGAGCTGGGCAGAATTATCAAACTTCACATGCAGACTTTACATATTTTTTTGTTTTTATTAAACTCTATGCTTCCTGTAGGGAGAAGACCAAGGGAATAGATATAGAACCAAGGATTATATATCCCTTCTAGCCTGGGAAAACCTCTGTAAGATTTTGTTTTCTTTCCGGTATTTCTATAGTAATTTTTATTTGATTTAATGGAAATCCAGAGGGTGCAAAACAAAAACCAGAGAAATTGTATCCATCCCCTGTTACATCTGCAATTGTTTGAGGGGAGGACTCGTCAGTCATCATTGTCCCGTGAAGACGGTAATTACTTTTGGGGATGTTTGTGTGTCTGCAGGATCTTCAAGCGACAAAACACAAAACCACACCAGAAATGCTATTTGTCTCCTCCTTTTGTGTTATTTATAGGCCTGTTTATTAGACATACACGCACAGATTCTGTTTTGAGCCTGTGAACGCCTTCTGCTGGATTATGGATGTACTTGTGTGTACATGTTTTGATCTTGATAAATGAGTATGCTCAGAACATTTGCAGGTTCGTGTGTCCCACTTGCTGCAGGATGCAGAAACTTCAAAGCAGAAAATTTGTATGAATGTCAAAATGTACACATTACCTGATGTCATGGGGTTTGAAAAACATCATAACAAAACCCCAAAACCAATACTAAAGCTTCTATATGAAGAACTAGCCAACTTTTTTATAGGGAGATAGTATCAAGGAAACATGTCAACATTCTAAAAACATAATTCTATTACCTGAAGCTTTAATAATTTCTATCAATGCAAAGTGAGTAGTATCAAGTTTGAGTTGTCCTGGAATCTGTCTGTATCAACAAAATGAATATATTTGTCCTTTTCAAAGTTCCTAGTGTAAATATTTATTTTGCACTGGCTCTATAAACAAACTTAATTAAAATAAATACAGCTAAATAAGACTGGCTTGAATTAGAGCTCTCAATAAAGTTAGCTGGTGGGCCTGGGTCGTAACATTCAGCCACAACACTTTTTCTCAGCATGTGCATACACTGACTCATTTGAGTGAGCATGTTTGTGTGTTAATATCCTTTGAATCATTGTTGGATTTATTTTATGATTTCATGTTGATACTTGAGCTAAAATGTGTCGATGTGGTTATAATCTAAAAATAGTGAAAATCTGGAGAAAGTTTCGAAAAAGTCCTTAACTCTGAACTCTTAAGTAAAAGTATTTACAAGGCATCTTTTGTTCAAAGTGGTTATAGAAACATTTGCATCAGTATACATCAATAATAATATTTCTGTTTGAAACTATTGATATTTTATTATAAGAGTATTTCTACTGTAAACATGTCAGTATTCTCACCGGTCTGCTTAAAAATAACTCAAATGGAAAAAATTTACAGTATATGACTCTATATATATACTCTGTATACTCTAAATATGACACCTTTAAAACAAACCTTCAGAGCCAATGATAGATAAAATTATCTATTGATTAAATGATCAAATAATTTTCTATAACTGAATCTTAATGATAATGTAAGATATTTGGCAATCATTTTCCAAAATGAATGTCAAAATTCATCAAATTGCCTTCCCATTATTTTCCATTGAGTCAGCTAAGATTAAGTGACTGTAAATCTGTCAACTGTCACTTCAGTTTCTGTTGACTCTTAGTCAGTGCTGGTGTGTTTGTGGGATCATCAATCACTCAAAGTGAAATCATAACGCCAGTAAAAATTAAATGACAGCCACATCTATGTTTGAAAATTCCTTAAGTTGCTTTCTGTCATGTCTGACCACACATTAGTCATCCTGCGCATCAGTAAGTTAAACTCTGACAAAACACTCCTCGTGGACACAGAAAAAAAAGCGTTCAAATATCCAAGAAATGCTGTATTACCTTTCAGAAGATATGTTTCATCACAGAGTAACCACTAATTGTTAGCTTAGGATAGCGTGCCTGCGGGTTAAGCATAGGGAATTGTGAAGGCTGGGGCCACTGAGCCGAGGGTTTGAGTTGTGGCTAGTTCAGGACAAGGTGAGTCAAGCTGAGGTCAGAGGTTGGCACATGTGGTCGTGAGTGTCCTGGGTGTGGAGAAAGGGAGACCATGAAGACTAGGAGGATGCAGCTGGGACCTAAATGGGACACTTGTGACTCATCTATGAAGAATAGAAAGGTAAAACTGAGTACACATCAGCATACATTAGGTAAGTGTTATTTATGTCTTTGAGTCAATCTTTGATTTGTGTGAAGTCAATAAAGATATATTTCATCAGGTCAATGCTATTTAGCTATAAACTCTCAGCATCTACACATGAAATATATTCAATTTCCAAACCATACGTGGGAATGTATGATGGGGACGAAAGGTATTGTAGCTGCTGAAATATTGTATAAGAGTTTGAAATGTTCCATAAGTGGAGGATAAGTGAAAGAACACAATAACTGTACTATTTCAGCTAGCTTTAACTGGTTCTGCCGCAGTCCTCCCCGGTCAGATTTGTCTCCATTTGCAGATCCTACACAGTTCTTCTCTGTTTTTCATAAACATTTCAAGGATAGTACAGGCCTCGCTAAGCCGTGTATTGTGCGGAAGCAATTTGATTGACAGCACACTGCATTCTTTGATTGGCCCATGTTTTACGTCAGTGCATGAGTGAATGCCACACCTAGCAAACTCCAAACATCAACATCTTAACCACCAAAGTGGACCAGTGAACATGTTGTGTGCTATAGAAGAGCTGCACAGTGTGGAGCAGCATAATCTGGGTTTAATCTTGATCAGCACCAGAAAAACATGCACCAACTCCGAGTTTTGCATAGAATTACCAAGAAAGAATTACAGTACTGTTAAGAGAAAAACATCTTAAAAAGTTCCTTTATATGGCGCAAAACAGCTAACCTGAAAATGCATTCCTTCTCTAGTACAATTTTTTTTCTTGTAAATTTATGTTTTAAAACCTAAAAATGGAATAAAATTGAGATTAGTTTGACCAAAAAATTTGAAATTTATATGATAGGCATTTTCCTTTTTTATAGAGTTACGTGGGATTTAAAACTACACAAATGACGGTATAAATGACTTTGAATTGTCAAATCTTTTGATGATGGCTGAATTAAGAGTCTGAATTAAAGTCTAGACCTAAATACAATCTTTGGCAAGTCTTGAAAATTGCTGTTCACAGATACCATGCATTCATTCAGACTGATCTTCAACTATTTTTGAAAAAAAAAAAATAAAATAAATAAAAAAACATGCACATTTAAAGATGCGCAAAGCTAGCAGAGACAGAACTAGAAAGACTTGGACTTGTAACTGCAGCAAATGACTTGATTTGGAGGGGTTTAATATGTGAGAACCACTTTTCAGTGTCTCCAAACTTATGTACTGTCCTAGATATATTAGATTTCAGTGAGGGACCATCTCCACACTTGATAATTATTGAGTCTGACCTATTTTTCAAGCCTCTCACCAAAAGATAGTCTGGAGTTGTGTCACTTCAAACCAAATGCAATATGTTCAGTGGAAGTAAACTCAGTTATTGTTTCCCAACATTGTGAACTTGAGCCTTCCGTCCACAATAAAATGAAAAGTGTGAGAAACGTGTGGTGGATGTAGCATTGCAACGACACAATGCATCCATTCAATGCCACTCTAAAGTGCAACATCCTTCCTATTGTTTTTCCACCACAGCCTATTTTTCTGAATGAAGGACTGAGTTTGAAGCACCTGCAGCAGCACGGATGGAGATGAATGACTGAATGAATGAGTGGGAACTCGTGCTCACACAGGTGTCACACACACACACACAGACTTTGACAGAACAATTAACTATGCAGAGTACTCCCCCTCAGTCTTCACTTTAACTCACATCCAGTACTCACTACTGGAGAGGCTGGTACGACTGACCAACAGTCCATCTAAAACCCTAAAGCATTTCACAATGGAAATAACACAGATCTTTGAAAAAGATAAATAAATGTATGTTTCTTTATCATAAAATAAACATTTATATTCAAATGTATATATGAGTTTCAATATACATTTATACATTTATATTTTTATGACCCCATTTTATTCTATAATCATGTCAAGCTAAGGTGCTGTGTCTGTGGGTATAAACATTTGTTTCCCTGAATCAGTTCTAATAGCAGGTCATCATGACCTATTTTCTCAATAATTAAGCTAATATCTATTTCGCCACCTGAATGCACTCATATAATGCATCTAGAACACTTATGCAAAAAATGCATAAGTGTTCTAGATACACGCCAAAGAAAGCGTGTATTTGTCTTCCTGGCAGGTAAAAGCTTCACTGGGAAGAGTTCAAGATTCTCAACTCGGTTTGAGCTGCAATTTGTGCAGAGAGCAAAAATTTCGACAAAACCAATATACTTCTTCCTTAAGTGGTAACACACTTAGATAGTTTATAACAGAACGCATTCCATTTTTCAAAACTTGTGTCACGTTAGCAACACACACATTCATAGACATGGCAGGACTTCATGTTTTGCAAGAAGTCTTTTATTTCTTTATGTTTAGGTCCACGTGGAATATGTCTCTAGTATGCGATAATGAGAAACAGAGTAATTGCAGCTTTAGGAATTATTTGATCATAAAATGTTTAAACTACATTTTTAAAAACATTTTTAACTGCATACTGGTTCAAACATTAACTATACCTCATGAAGCATATATATATATATGCAGTGAACCTAGGCATTTGAGCTTCCAAAGCTGCATCTTGTTTTGAATATTTTAGACAGGCTCTATAAAACAATTTCCATATAAGCAAAAGTCATGTTATGCTGAAACATTCTTGAATAAAGATAGCAACATTTGGGGATGTTTAAAGCTAACTTTTACAAAAATGTGTTTTTTTACATATTTTGTTAAAACTGTGACCATTTTGTGACAGTGAAATAAGAGACAAATAATCAGTGTAAAGATTGAGCTCCTCCATCTCCTTCCTGAGCTATTATTGAGATCTGAAGAAATTATGGTGTGTCTTGGTGCTGTCAATCAAGCCTATGTATGTGTTGTTCACATCTCCCTATTCCCCTCGGCAGAGGAGCCTGATCTTTTCACTAATTATCTGTCTAATACCATACTGTCATGACATTTTGTTAAACAGCAGTGCTTTAAGTGCATGGAACTGTTTAAATTAACATTTTAAGACGTAACAAAAAATTATAGAAACACATAAATTTTTACATGATAGGTCACTGGTCAATCAAGTGTCTTTTTTTGCTATTTTTCAAAAGCTCACTCTCTGGCCTGATTTTGGAAAGAATGCACAGCAGCAGGGTGTTGTTAAAGAGCCACATGATGCACAAAAGCATCAAAGCAGAGAGTAAACAGTGGTTGGCATCTGTCCTGTCCATGCAAAAAAGCAAAGCCAAAAGTCTATAGTATGCCGTGCATTCTGAAAGGATTTCAACCAGCAACTACTGCTGTTTACATTCCTCTGTCTGTCTGCTACGATCAGACGCTGAGTCACTCACAAATGGGAATGCCCTCAGTCTACGTGCGTGTTTGCGTCCATGTGTTGGTGTATTTGCGTGTGTGTGTGTGCAAGAAACCATAGGCACACAGCAATCAGCGAATAATTTCCCTGTGTGTGGGTGAGGAATGGATCTATTTGTACACTGTTCATCCCTTTCTGTTTGTGTGAGTCATTAATACCCAGACAGGCATCTGATGAGTCAGTGACTCAGACATTTGATATCAAGAGCAAAATGGTAGCGGCATCAACAGGGCTTTCCCTTATAGCCACACCTAGAGACAGATGCAGTAAAGATGTAAACATGACCAAAAACTTAATGACATCAATCACTGAACTTATTAACCCAAATGAAAGTCCTCTTTTGTTTCCTATTGTCTTTCTGAAAGTCTTTGAAATCTGACGCCAAAGAAAGCGTGTATTTGTCTTCCTGGCAGGTAAAAGCTTCACTGGCAAGAGTTCAAGATTCTCAACTCGGTTTGAGCTGCAATTTGTGCAGAGAGCACAATTTTGCAGAACATTTTCCAAAGCCACCATAGTTTTAGGTACTACTTAAAAACAACTTGGAGGTGAAAAAACACATTGAAGATCTTCATCTCAAATCACTATCCCTATTTTGACAAGGGATAGTCGAGTGTTTAACAGTTTCTTATGCAAAGCAGCTCTCTCAAAAAGGGAAATTTCCACAAGTTTTAGCAAGCAGAAAGGAAGATTAAATGGGACAGAGAAGAGAAGGTGAGACGGTACTGTGATGGCCTCTGAATAAGATGTATGCGAGTGTCTATGTTTGCGACCTTCCCTCTCTTCTCTAATCAGTCTTGCAATAACTCGCAACACCTCCACTTCCAATCTCACACCCTCCTTTTCCTTTTCATTCATCTTTCTCCTTTCAACACTGTCAAATCCTCACTGTCGCTATTTCTTATTTACTCCTTTCTCCCTTTCCTTCTCTCTCACCTTCGCTGTCCATATTTCTTCTCAGGTTTTCTTCGTTCACTCTTTTTTTCATTCCTCCAATTCACTGTATTTGTTATGTCCTTTTTGATATTTTCTTCATTTCCCTCCATTTATTGCTATTCATTTAATGATCCCCCCTCCCTTCTTAGTGACAGATGAACAGAGACTGATAGGGAGAGTGAGTTTTCATTTAATCTGCAAGCGCAGATTTTACCATGACCTCAGGGCCAAAACTAAAGAGTGATTTAAAGGTTGCCAGTTTCCATCAGGATTGGGCTGAATCCCCCCCCCCCCCCCCTTTCTCAAACAACTCATCTCCAACCAAGGACACACACTGATATGCGATACAGCATAATTCACAACTTTGACAGAAGAACACACTCTCAAACACATAAAAGCTCAGATATATTAAGACAGAATCACACATCGAGAATTCTCCATTCATTTCTGCTACAGTAAATCATTGTTTACAGGGAGTTTAGCCGATTTTAATGTCGTTTTAGAATTTTGAAAGTAAGTGAATTAAAGAAATGCTTACTGCACAAAGCCATGTTTTACATAGGAGTTAAATTATCACTACATCACCATTATTTTTGTTTTTCTACACCTTATCTGACTCTTTTATTTGCTGTGTGTATGGCACAGACCTTAGACTTGATTGTTGGTGTTAACACATAGTCAGAGTGAACATAGTCAGTTACCCAAATTATGTTAGAAAGCGATTTTTCAGGAAAGTCTGCCGTGTTCTAGAGAAGTCCACTAACCTGATTTTGAGTGCTCATTCAATACTCATATGAGACTGTGGTTTTTCCAGTGAGAATACTTCTTGGTCATTTAGTAGAAGTTACAATATACCTCCTGTTGCTTCATTAAAGGTCTTGCTTTGACAAATATACATATCTTGGTGGGAAAAATAACAACTTGGACAGATGACTAAAATAAGAAAGGGCTCAGTTGTTACCATCAAAGCTGATCGTTGGCTCTTGATTGCTTGTCAAAACTCAAGGATACTTGCCTTAAATAACGTCTACCTGTCCAGCAGCCGGGAGAGTCCGAGGACAAAAGACTTTGAGCTGCTGCTTGTGCAACTCTTTGCTTTGACACTATTGTTGACAGTGACTAATAATCCTCAGCCTTGAAGTGTTTTCATTTTGGTTTCTGTCGGCGCCTTCCTTTGTCAATAACTGGGAACCATCAGTTACAAAGAAGAGTCAATTTTGCAGAAAAAAAAAACTGTGACACATTAGCATGATTTGGTGCTCTTGATTGTCTCAAGAAGCACCTAAAGAGCAGAATCTTACCACCAAATCTATCTTTGAATGACTAAAACAATTTTTTTTTTTTTTTTTTTAAGTTTTGGAGTGGCCTAAACTTACATTCAATTAAGATGTGTGATATTTCTTTGAGTCTTGATGTGACTAAATTAAAACAACAAAAAAGGAAGGTCTATGTACAAGAGTCATTGACAGTTAACTACTTAGTATTGTTGCAACTCCCCTAGTCATAAGCACTTATTAGGTTTAGGGTGCGATAACTTTTCCACATAGGCTCTAGTTGGTTTTGATAAATTAAATTATCATTTGGTTTAGAATTTGTTTTTTCAGGTTATCTTTCCTTAATGTAAAAATTATGAAATAAAAGCCAACACTAAAGAGAGCTCTGTGGGAGTAAATATTTTCCCACAACTATATACAGTAAAAACAAATGTCTGTTGTGGATTTAGAGGAGCTCAACTGCCATTTTTTTATAATTGGATTTCATCACACAGTTCTGAATGTGAATGTGAATGTAAGACCAAATTATTGGTATGCTTATGTAAAGGTGTAAAGATGTGCTTGCTTCTTTTTGCATCCATATGTGTAAATCCGCCTTCTTGTGCATCTTACAACTACAGGCAAAGACTTGCCTGTGCATCCATGTCATGGATCTGCACTTTTATTGGCCATTGTAAATAGAAGATGTTTACAAAATACAAGTTAGTCACCCAGCTTTAAGTTTGTCTGCTTTTACTTTGTGTTCACGTGCGTGTATTTGAGAAAAACCCAACAGACACAAACACGAGGGCAGACAGGATCGTCTTATGACATCCATGGGAATTTTCATTCGGCATCTGAAACCTCACAGTGTGCTTCAGAAAATGTCTACCAACAGTAAACCATTCAGCTGTTTCCTCTCATGTGATGCAACATTTCCTTTGAGGAAATCCTGGTCTGCTGTTGTCTGATTTTGAAATGATCATCTCATCTTTAATTTTCACCCACGGCAGATCATGTCTGGTCTCAATTTACTAAATTTGCTTTGATTTCTAAAATAAAATGTTTGGTCCTAAGTCTCCCACTGAATGTTTCAGCCTTCAACATTTCTTCAGGATTTCCTAAAGTCATATCAGACTTAAAATACAATATTAAACTACTCAAGTTTCATGTTTGAGTTACAATTGTCATTTTATTACTAACAGTGACCTGATAATGCTCATAAGTTGTGAGAGAGATGATGTTGCAGTGTAATCCTACTAGAAACCTGGTAAATGTTTTCAGTTTAATAACTTATCTTCTCATTTGAAGTACTTGTATTATCATAGCTTATTGTAGCTGAATCCTACTAAAGAGTTCTGTAAGGCTCAAATTATTTTTTCAAGTTCATTAGATGTCACCCAACACATTTCATCTGCTATTGTTTTTATCTGTAAATCTTTAAAATATGATGAAAAAATGTTGCTGCTTTGAGACACCAATTCCAGTGACAAAAGTTCATCACATTTGTTCATTTGTTTGTCAATGAATTAAAAATATGATTTATATTTGAAAGCAGTGTGACTGCAGGGAAGATCGGATGTGAACTCTAACCTACAGAACAACTGTTTTGCAAGTTAAGTCAGATGACATACTTTTCATTAATACAGTTTTTTTTTTTTTTGCCTAGATGCTAAGAAAATATTATACCCAGCAGATTGTTTTGCAAAGTATGTTTGGGTGTAAACAAAAAGATATATATAACTAAAACCAAAATAGGATATTATGATGTTCTAGAAGCTGCCAAATTAACTCATTAAAAATTAGAATTGAATTTTTTTTAATTATATTTTGTGAAGAGTGTGAGATGTTGCTTAGAAAAAAATTCCATTTACACATTTTTGTCAGTGAAGACCTTGAACGTGGCTTTTTCAAATTCAATTTTGAAAAGTTATTGTAATGCTTTTTGTTGTTGTTGTTTTCTCGTTACCATTTTAACTTTTAGGATATGCAAATGACACACAAAGTTGTAAACATTGGTATACTTAGCTCTGTCAGGAGACTCATGATGTAACGGTAATGGTGATACGCAGACAGGAACCTCTGATGAGTGTGAAGTGACACAGAGACAAGGGTAAACATGAACACATTCACAGATGCACACCGAGCACAAAACAAACTTGTCTCTTGTAGCAGGAAGGGGGTCATTTAGTTCCAAAACATATTGTCATCAGACTTTCTTGCGTGTGCAAGCTTTGCGTGTGTGTCCACGTGCGTGTGTTTCCGGTAGTGCGTGTGTGTGTGTGGAGAGGAAGCCGATCAGTCAGTAGAGCTAAAGGTAAACTGTATTTATTCTTTCAGAGCCCTGTAGTCATGGGGCTTTGAAGTGAGAATAGAAACGTGTGTGAGAGACAGTCGGAGAGAGTGTCTGTGAGAAAATGAGTGGGGGCCTTTGTGTGTGTGTGAGTGCCACACGAGAACAACACCATCAATTTGCCCTCCAGGTGTGCCCACTGGTTTTGGGACAGACGCCAACTTCAAACAGGCCTCCGCTCTCTTCCTTCTCTTCGTCTTCTGAAGGATAAAAGGACAAACCGAGGAAGACACAACACAGACAGAGAAAGAAGGAAGGAGAGTGGGGATCGTTGTAGGGGGCAGTTTGGCTGGAAGCTGGGGGCAGAATTAAAGGAAACAACAGAGGAAGGAAAGGGAAGTTTGACTAACAAAGAAAGTAAGTATGGAAACAGAAAATAGTAGAACCAAGTAGAGGATAAAAAATAAATGTCTAGCTCAAGATAAGGAGCTTAAGCAGGACTCATAATACATTTACATTTGTGCATATATTACAAAGACAAGATGAGAAGAGGTGGGAGTCTAGCAAGTGGAAAAAAGACTACAAGACAAACAACCATTCTGCATATGAGGTTAATCCCACAATTAACCTCATATGCAGGTTAATTATGGGAGGCAGCCAGATTACCCACATAGATAATAGATAAGATAATAGATAGTAATACTTTATTGATCTGATAAGGGGGGTAACTTAGCTTTTCCTAGCATAGTACACAATAAAAATTAAAACAGATAAATAAACTAATAACAACAAGCATACAACAATAATAAATAATAATGAGCAGTATATA
>CAEGAD010007315.1:0-32999 GCA_903067055.1 Poeciliopsis paucimaculata | reverse complement strand
CCCCCCCCCCCCCCCCCCCCCCCCCCCCCCCCCCCCCCCCCCCCCCCCCCCCCCCCCCCCCCCCCCCCCCCCAAAGCCAACAGATTAGGTTTAATCAGGAAGTCTGATCTACATAGCCACCTTTCAGAAATTAACTGTAAACACAATTAACGTTTTTAATCATTCAGATGCCCAACACTGAATGTTGGTTCTCGCAAAACCCGGAGCATTCACGCATCCGTGTTGCCATAATTCAGTAGTTTATATTCCTTTTTTGTCAGCCACACAATGGATAAAACATGCTTTAATCAATGTCTTTGCTTTTGTCTCCGAGGTTCAACACATACTGCATCCAAACACGCTTAAGAAATTTATGTGAACAATGCTTGTTAAAGGCACAAAAAATACCTGAGGAACATCATTTGATTGATTAAGCAACTAATTGAAAACTGCATCATTTGGCGCCCTCTTGTGTGCTTCACAGGAACAAATTATATCAATCTGAGGATGATAATCATCTGCACACGAAGGACAAACTTCCCAGGACAGGTGTTGGACAATATGAGGACAAATGTTTCAAGAGAACTATTATTACCTTTTTTACAAACCTGTGAACATTGGCATATAACTCAATTTTTCACCACAAAGCAGAAACCAGCAAAACATTTCCAGAACTTTTTTAAACTAGTTGCTTGTCAGTTTGAAACAGCTACTTTTCTAACTTCCTGCATCACGAAGCAGCACTGCAGTGCTTAAAAAAGCTTATATGTAAACTTTAACAATACGTAGAGCTTCAGATTCACTTTTATATATTGCTGTTATTTTAGGTAATTTTTTGGAGCTGCTCTTTGCTGCTTGTACTATTGAGATATTCTTTAGCTACCACCAGAGGGAGCTGCAGCTGTCATACAAATATGTTTTTCAGGAAAACAGATGAACGGCTGTAGCACAAATTACTAACTATAGATGAGACGAGGGTTTGTTTTCTGAATGGGTTTCTGTGGAATAGCTTAAAATAGACATTATCTTACCTGCAGCAAAGGGGAGTCAAATTAATATTAGAGATTGGCTACTTAATGCCATCATATTACATTTGTTATTTATCTCCCTCTACAAGCTTGAGCAAATACTAAGTAATTTTACATCTAATGACTTTATTAATATATATTTTTAATACATTTTAATTTTCTTAATAAAATCTATATGGAGCTGTGGAAAACTGAAAACTGATCTATTCAACACCAAAAGAAAATACATTATCCAGTAAAATGTGTCTTTTTCTGTGACACAAGAAGAAATCCACATAAATCAGAATATACAGAGGCAGACGTTTCACGGTGAATATTTTGGCAGCAACAGCAGCTGCAGCAGATCAGGGAGGGAAATGGAAACAACCTTTATGTGCAAATGTGACAAAAAGTAAAATTACTGAAATATTTGAAAGTCACAGTGTAAATTTCCTCTAGAATAAGACCAGCTTGGATTCGCTATACTGACATGGCTACTCACTACTACCAACAACTTCACACAACCCCATTTAAAAAATGATTTGAAAGTAGTGTACTACATCTCCACAGACAGAACTGTTGCTTATTACAGTCCAGGGCAGACCTTTAATGTACTTACTAAAGGTTGGATTACAAAATGCTACAACTAAAGGCTCATGACCCGAATCAAAGCGAAGAAATGACTAAACCTTCTGCAACAACAGACAGATATAAGGTGCTCCGATGTCAGCTCTTTAGGTGACATGTTTCCATCTGAGGTATCTTTGGAAGGAGGAAGTAAAATCCGTCTGTAGAAGGAGGCCGACAGGTTTACAATACAACGTCTTCCTGTGTCCCGTTTTCTCCTTCCTGCGTGTTGCTGTCTGACAGCAGAGGCGAAACAGATGGCCCAGCGATCCTGTACGGCAGATTATCTTTGGTCAACATCTTCCTAGTGGCAGTAACCAAGTGGGAATAATTATCTGGATTGTACTCGGACACTGGAGGCCGCGTGCATAACAAAGGCAGACAGTCTCTCTTCTGTTGGGACAGGAAGAGAGGCGGACGTCGCTGGCTCTCGCCCTCCTTCAGGGAGTCCGGGAGCGACTTGCGTTTGCTTTCAGGCAAGAGCATGATGCAGAGCACGGAGAGGATAGCGAAGGAGGCGAAGATGACGTGGTGCAGAAAGAAGCCACGCTTATCCTGGAGCTCCATCATAGAGGAGGCGGCCATGCCAACACATCCCGCTGCCAACACCAGACCCAAACAGCCACCTCTGATAGAGAGATGGCGGAATTTAGAAAAGCACCATGCATAGGTCATATTAAACTTTACTCACAGCGTCCTAAACTAATATTAACAACTAGGTAACTGGAGATAGTGTATGACAAACATGAACTGAGAGCTGCACTGATTAAATCTAAAGCAAAGACACTCACCGGACAACGGTGGGCATGACTTCACAGGCGAAGAAGGCACTGAGCATGGCAAGAGCCTGAGAGAACAGTAAACCCACCACAGAGAGGACCAGCACCAGCCCGCCTTGGAGATCTGAGACCAGAGCAGCAACAACTTTACTCAGTCATCACTGAAAACCTTTCTTTGACTTTAGCCAGAAATATCACAGTTGTGATATAAAAAAAAAGTAGCATTTCGAAACCTCAGAGAGCAAAATAATTCTGAGTTACTAGTTGAATGTAGTCAGTTTTGGCTGAGAGTCTAATGAAAAACACAGCTAGAATCTTCCACTACAAAGAACAGATCCCATCATTTCTGGGATGATGGTAAATGTGAGGCAGAGGACGTACAGTCTGTGAGGGCCAGCAGCAGCAGCGAGGACAGTCCAGTGACGATCGCAGACAGCAGGAGAATTCCTCGCCGACCGAAGTGATTGACACACAAACAGATAAAGACACAAGCCAGGGCGCCTGTTACCACCCGCAGGAAGTACTTTAGGTAGAAGTTGTAAACGTCCAGGTTTCTGGTGAAACAGTACTGGATTCCTTTTCCAATAAACCTTCAGGGAAGACAAAGTTAAACACATACTTTTTTTCTTTTTTTTTAAAGAAGATTGACCACAAATAACTTGAAAATGTTTTAGTCCATGCTTCTTACGTTAAAACTTTTCTTTTTTTATATACCGACTCAGTTTGTCTAACATATCATTTCCACCCCCTACCTTTCCTCTCAAGGACTTTATAACACACATGATGAAATGTGTTTTAATTCCTGCAGAAAATGAAAGACTTAAGGTTTTTCCACATTTTTGTGCTAGAGCTATAACTTAACTATTTTTATTAAAGTAAAGAAAAAAAACAAAAACTCACAGAGTGAAGCTGAGAATGAGACAGTTCTTCCAGATAACACGAGTCCGTCGAAGCTGCAGGACTGAATAGTACCTCGGTTGGTGGTCTTCTCCATATGCAGAGTCTATTTCTAAAAAAATAATAATAATAATTTAAAAAGTGTTCGAAAGAATGTCTTTCATCTTTAGTTATGAAGAATCAATGCTAAAAGTTAAAAAGAAGAAAAAAGAAAAGCCTTACAGTTCAATGCAATGTCTCTGTGTATGTATAAAATGTCTCATTGCCATCTGGTGGCTATAGGAAAAATTACAGTTTTGAAGATAATAATTTTAAGTCCACAATTTTAAAGTATAAACTAAAGCAAACTATAAATTACAGATTTGAAAAATATAAATGAATCAGACAAAAATAAAGATAAGAGACATTAATGTTGGTCATATTCATTGCTTTTTTTCAGAAACAATGAAAAGGTTCAGTCCATGTTTCACATCACCACAATTAAACAACATTTAAACACATTGACCATTAAAAAACACAGCATTTTGATTGGTGCTTTATTTGTGGAACTAATTCGACAATTTTCACAAAATTTGCTGCTGAAAATGGTGAACCTGATTTGTTTCCCAGAAGCAGAAATAATTAGAAAACCCAACATTTGCATGTATAAACAAGCAGTGGCACGCAGCTAGGTGTGATACCTGACATCAGGGTTTCACCAGGATACATCTCATCTTGGAGACAAACGCTGTTCCTGGTAGTAAACTCCTGCAGGCTCCTCTTGGCCTTAGGAATGTGATCTGTGGCCAGCAGCCAGCGAGGAGACTCAGGAAACACTGACGCACAGCTGTGGAAAACAACTCTTTTATCATTTTTCAGGGAGACAGCCTAGTTCAAACATTTCTTCCTCTAAAAAGGCTGAAACAACAAATCAATGCAGAAGCTATTTTCAATAAAGCAGTGCTAAAATGAGGAAAACATCACCACAGTTTCATAAACAATCCCCTGAGGGCTTCGGTGAGCTTCCTATGAAGTTTCTGAGTCTATACTTGCTCCTTTTAAGGGCGTGGTTGTCTCTCATGCATAAAATTCATCATGGAGGTTATCTAAAAATGGTCATTAGACTCAAAAAGACTAAAATTCATGAAGAGTTGCTCCTTCAGGAATTGTTGGTTTAATTAGGACGATGTAAGCGCATCCCACCTGCTCCAACCTTCATTAGCGTCAGACTGTTTTTGTGGCTAATTCATAAAGCACAAGTGGGAAATAAAAGGTGATTACTTAGATGTGACTCACCACCAATAGGAGAGCAGCAGAAGTAGAGGCAAAGTGGCCACGGCCTGGAGAACGGGCCAATCGCGACACAGAACGGCGAGACCCGGCAACAGCAGCTCCGCAGAGACGGCGAAGAAGCCGCCGATCATGGCAACCATGAGGCGATGGGGAGGGTCAGAAAGCTCCAACCCTGAGAGAGAGAGGCAGGAAACAGAGAGAGGATGCATGAGATCCAACCAACGCTGAGGCAGAAAGAAACATTTGTGTGGAGCAAATCCATTTCCTGTCATAAAATTAATTTTCCCCTCATAAAAAATCACAGATTTGCAGATTTCCTGTCCAATCTGACAGTAAAATGCTCCCAGAGTGACACGATTGTTTTTAGCAGCCTTCTGCCTCCAAGGACTTCTTAATTCTCGAAGAGCCTGGTATCTGTCAATCAGAACCAAAAGTTATTGATGGATAACAAATTAACGGATGAGTTGATTGTTGAGATGCTTATAGACCAACAGCTCTATTAGGTCAAGATATTTCAGCCTGAAAAAAGAATAAACCTACAAATGTCAGATTCAACAGTTAAACGTAAGAAATGGAGAGCTCTGTACGTCTCTGTTGAACTTTGACCTACTTGCTCTGCATGGGTGGGATGATAAGTATCTCACTTCCTGCTATCATCTATGCCTTCAGTTCAGTCCTGTTATTGTTTTTTGCTCTTTGTGAGGAAGCTGCTTAGGAAGAACACCGTTCTGGAAACTTTCTCCTCTGCACTCCCCTCCTCACCCCACCAGAAGTCAACCTGACGTCAAATTAAAAGTGAATAAATAAAATTCATTTGACCTTGCAGGAATGTGGGACATCAGAAGCACATAAAAACCAATCGGTTCAGCGCGTTTCCATGGTACCGAGGCAACATTTCACCATAAAGCATTATGTTCTTCTATCTAGTAATGTGTTGAGTCTTTTCACGTCATTTTGAACCCTTTCAGGCCAACATGTTTAGAAGATCTGAGGCTTGTCAATGTGAAACTTATGAACCATGCAGGTTTCCAGTTAGACACAGGACTTTGAAGCCTGATTAACTTGGACCCCTAGTAGGGATTGATGTGGCACTAAAAAAAAAAATTGAGAGAAAGCAGTAGATAAAAAATATGATGATTTCGACAACAGATTACAGCTCTAAACCACAGCAGATGGGAAAACTCCAAGCCACAAAAAGACAACATTTTACTCTCACTCACACCTTTTTAGCTGTGCCGACAAACTTTTTGTGGTAGACACTCCAAAACACTGACCTTGCTGTTTTTCAGTCATTGTGACTCTAATTTGGTGGTACCCTGAGAGTCACAAACCACTGGAAAGAAATATTTGTGTCCAAGCTTCTATGGCCTCAGTCATTTTTTGCCAAAAGTGATATATGCAAAAATAATCACCCCCTTTCTATTGCCAAAAGATGATTTGGGCTAAAAAAAAAAAAAAGAATGCCAAAAATGACTTGGTCATTATGAGAAAGGTGATGATATATGCACCGAATGTTTTCTTCATCATGATATCATCTATGGTTGCGTCACATGATGTGGGGACCAGCTCTTTGGTGCCCATGTGAACAGTTCTTACTAAATCATCATCTTGAACACTGATCAAGTAACAAGTTCAAGTCTTAATTTCATAAACATTGATATTTCTCCTCATTTAAAAGCAGGAGAAAAGGAATGACCGATGAAGCTAATCTTGATTATAGGAGTTGTAATCTTAAACAAAATGTCTTCAAGAAATCAAGTAATGTTTCACAATTCATTTTGTATGAACTTACATAAAAAGTCAAAATAACAGCTGTGGATTCAGGCTCAGTAGAAACGTTGACCATTTTAAACCCGTTTCATTCACTATTCATCAGTTACGTTCATCTAATTGACTGTAAATAACTGATTAACACAAAGAGGTTTGCATGTTGTCAGACATCTGGGAAAAGCCCCCAGGTCATGCGTGAACATGTCATCTTCAGAGCATCAACTGTACGACTTTAGAGTCCTAATTTAATTACGTGAATATTGGTTTGACGAGTGGGTATAATGTGATACAAGAAATTGAATTATTACGTATATTAGCAATGCTAATCGCACAGAGAAGATCTTTGTTACGAGGTCATGGGGGACAAGGAGAAGAAGTGGGACCGTAATATATCATTTATTGGTTTTTTATTCTATTTCTGAGGCTCTGCTAAAATATGAGCAGCGTAGACACTGATAGACCATTCAACTGGAGTACTATTATATTTTATATATAATGGAAATATGAAAAGAATCAGCAACAGCTGCTTTTTTCCTCCCCATTTAAAACTACTAATCTAAAAGCCTTGCATTTAACAGACTGATTCTTTACTTTTTGACAAGAACTAAAAGTTATGTTTCTTTTTTTATCTGTGTGCCTCTGAAGTGAACATGATAGGAACACAGATAGGAAGGATTTGTAATTTGCTGACAAGATTTCCCCTCATCTTCCACAGATATGTTGGGCCTTTGCGCAGGCGTTTGGGGTTTGTGTTATTTTTAGTATTTATCTGAACTCATGTATTTTATATTTTTTAGGTCGTTAGTTTCTCTCTGAGATGCTGAAAC
This sequence comes from Poeciliopsis paucimaculata, assembly GCA_903067055.1. Classification (NCBI taxonomy): domain Eukaryota; kingdom Metazoa; phylum Chordata; class Actinopteri; order Cyprinodontiformes; family Poeciliidae; genus Poeciliopsis; species Poeciliopsis paucimaculata. The sequence goes on along the minus strand of CAEGAD010007315.1, from coordinate 25,841 downwards.
ACACAAATTTTGTGATTTCCACATCAACATTACATAACTTTTAAGTGACGCTGAATTGTTTCAAAGATCGGAGTTATAAATGATCCATCTTGGTGATGAATCCGGCTGCAGGGCCAGGGATGATGTAAATGTTGCAGAACCAGTTAATAAGTTCTTTGCTGTGTGCATGTGGAGCTGGAGGAAATTAGAAATCACGGTGAAGATCAGGTGTCATTTATTTTACGCGACAGAAGGTTTCTTATTTACAACTCTGGTCAAAAGTTTACATGAACTCATTTGGGGTATGGTTATCACATTAGTTTTAGTTTTTTTTTTTGTAGCTCTGTTCCTGGACGGATTGGTTGTAGAACAAGTGATCAAGTAGTTGTAAAAACAAACAAAAAAAATTATCTCACAAATCAGAATTTACTGTGGGTTTTCTCGAATACACACAGGTAAAATGTATAAATAAATGCTGAAAAAAAACCCTACTAATATAAGTTGCATCTTGATCAAGTGTTTATTTTTCTCTTTCTTTCAACAAGTTTCTGCCATGATTCTTCCAGAAACGTCTGCAACTTTTCGACAAAGTTTAAAAACAGGCTGAAATCCATTCCAGAAGTGTGATTTGTCCATTGCTAAACCATTTTTTATTTGATCTGGGACAACTTTACAAACTATGCCCAGGTATCAACCATTTGTCCCAAACTAAAAAATACCCAGATGAAAGAAACATCTAGAACATCAGCCAGCTCTTCCACAGCAAAGCAAATTTTACTTTGCCAGGCAGTGAAAGGAAGCCAACCAACAAACAAGAACCTGGTGCAAACCTTCGACCTTAAATATTTGATACAATTGGGAGTTCAAACAGGACAGTGATCTGAAGCACACAACAAATTGATTAACTCCTGAATATGCCGCAGGAAAGCTTCCCAGCCACACTTACTGAGGATGTAGGAGGACACAAACACGCCAGCGAGCATGGCGCCTTGACAGAGCCGCAGCATCAGAAACATCAGAGCGCTGCTGGACAGACACACGGCCACCCCAAACAAGCTGGACAGGGTGATGGAGAAGAGGAAACCCCAGCGACGACCCAACCTGTAAACAAGTCAAACAAAATACACAGATCAAATTCAAAAGTTATGACATAGATATAAATCTATATTGATTCATTTTTGGGATCATTACCTACCAGTCGCACAACGAACCCAGAAAGATGTATCCCACAATCCATCCCACCATGAAGCAGACATGCTGCCGCGGGATTTTCCATTCGTCCTTACAAACCAGATTCCACTGCAAATGTAGGAAGGAAGCAAACGCATAAGTTCACCTTCATAGAGATAAAATGGTTCATATATGTTTTACTGTTCTGCGCTTTCATTGGAAGGTTTCATATGTGCAGAAATCAGATAAACCTAATAGTTGACATGTTTTATAAAGATACAAAGAAGATAAACTGACTGAAGTCTGTGTGTTGAGCACTGTCTCCAGCAATCTGTGCAGAAACTGATAACAAAGATGACATACAGTATAGACAAAGCTAATAAAAATACCAAAGTGACTGAAGCTTTAACCTGTTCTTATTTTCCATTGAAGACAGTATGAACCAAACATATTTCCTGTTTCTGTAGCATTGGATTTTACTCAATAAAATCAATATCTTCCTGTTTTACAAGGCTGCAACAAACAGGCTGAAAATTTCACCACTTCTAATTTAATTCACTTTTATCTGTATGCGGCCTACTGTTCATAATCAAAGTCATGTTGAAGTACTTTACTGGAACAGTTATATTTACACCCAACTTATTTCAGCCCACTTTCATTCCTAGGAAATAAGGACACAAAGGTGAGAAATCATAAAACTGTGGATTTTTATGATTCACATTTTTTTTTAAAAAGTGTTTAATTTAAGTATGTACAGGGCACAAGCTACACTCAGTCCTGAAGTAAATGTCAGAAGACAGCAGGGAAACTGTGACAGAAATCACTGTGAGGAAGCGGGAATGCAGATAATGTTGTTTCTTATTGAGTTAAGATGCCTGCTGACCGGGTTATTACATTAGAAAAAAAGCTGTGCTTAAAGTTGCTGTCAGCGTCATGCCTGAGTGGTGCCAGCCAATGCCTGCAAAATGTTTCTCTGTACATATCCCCACCCATCCTCCTCCATATGCTCAAAAGAGAGGAAAGAAGATGTACAACACAGTGAACTTATTATAACAGACTCTACTAATATTCACTATTACCCCAACAAGATTTTAGAACAGAAATGGCAAATTAGATAAAACACACCAGCTAAGATAGTCAAAAAGCAGCAATTAAAATTACACTAACAAACATCAGAAAGAGAAAATAAAATGTAAATTTAGAGCAACCAAAGTTATTTGGATTTTTCATGCAGCCTTTATCCAAATTCATAAAAACTATCCTGTTTTAAGCGGCGCAAAATATCTAAAGGTGGGATGTAAACAAGCAACACAAGCACCCGTGTCAATTTCACCCAAAATAAAAAAAAATAAATCTGCTAAAACAAGACAACTCAAAAACATTTTCCCATCCACACCCCTGCCCAGGTCAGGCAGGAATTATTATTCATCTATAAGTTATATGTTAAAATAAAGGGAGTTAAAGGTGCAGTGTACAAGATATCTTGCCATCTAGTGGACAAATCACAAACTGCATCTACTGCAACTAACTATACTCAAGCTTTTCTTCTAGGATTATGGAGGATAATGAAGTGACCACATAAAAATGTAAGCAGCAGCATGTAATTATTCTTTACAGGCCACTGTTGATGCATGATAGCAGGCCATCACTGTTTGTGCAGTAAAACTAAATACCAAAGCTGTTTCTGCTGCTTTACTCCAATAAGGTTTTTTTTACCTTTGCATATATTTGTCAGTTTGAAATAGTGTCAAAGTATTGGTCAGACTCTTAGTAATCTAATTCATGCTATTATTTGGTTTCAAATTGTTCAGTGAAACACTAGGCCCAATAAGCTGAACATGAGGATCTATATAATGCAGATAATTCGGTGCAGTTCAAATGAAAGATATGCATCACAGCACATGCACCGAATGAGCTTCTGTTGTTTGGTGGGATGTTTGTTTTAAACACTGTTGAGCTGTGTGGAGTTTTTCCAATTGTTCAAGATTGCCTTTTGTACCCGGGAATGACATAACGAAGTTGTTGCAGGGAAGGGAGGCGTTCCGGGGCTCCGGAAGAAACTCGAAGGCTTCAAACTTCCCTGTGCCACAGATTGTCAGAGCAGACAATCATCTGAGAAATTAAGCAGAGGGGAGGATACAGAAGAGGAGGAGGCAGGGGAAATGACTTGCAATGACCTCCTTGTGCTTTTCAGGCGATTCTACTGCGGCCGCAGACATAACAGGTTCAGGAGTGTTTTAAAGTTCACTAAACCCCCCCTAAAAATACTTTGTAGGAGTTTACTTTTTAGTGCTTCCCGTCAGCATTTTGCAGGCTGGATTATTGAGTGGCAAAACAAAACAGAAGATAAAGACGTGTTTATAGAAGCTGCATGCAAGAAACTGAAGGTAAACACCATGTCTGTGCCTGGGTGGCGGCTGTTACATTCATGACCCCCTCCACCTCCCTTGAAACTTCATTTCATTCACTTCATCAGATTCAGGACTGGACATTTATGCAAATTAAACTGGATTCATAAAGACACACAGGAAGCTAAGATTAGCACATATGAAAATGGAGAATGGAATAAGATTCTGGAGAAAAATAAAGTGTTAAACTGTTAACCTAAACCTGAGTAAATATTAACTAATACCTGACAGGAGCTGACTTTGGGACACAAGAGATAAATTTTAGCAGAGGCAAGACAAGACAAAACAAAGCAAAACAAACCAAAAAAAAAACCCCATTCATTTATATAACCTGAGAAAGCAGGTTTGCGTTTTTAGCAAGTAATGAAACACGGAATCTGCAGATTAATTGGACTCAGTTGTGTTGTGTTTTTCTTCCTCAAACAACCAGCAGCAACTTTAAAGACAACAGCCTCCTACCTCCGTCAGAATGTTACTCCGGAGCCCCACCAGAGTTGGGTACTCCCAGCCTATGCTGCAGTTCTCCTTCTCCCGCGGCACTTTTCCAGATAAGTCTGTGATATTTGCGGGATACTTGTAGCGCTCACAGTGGCTGAAGCCCTGGTCGTTCACCCAGGGGATGGTGAGGTTCAGGTAGGTCTCCCCCGAGTAGTTGCTGAAAAAGGAAGGCAGCTGCTTCGGGTCCGTCTTGCAGTAGTACAAGTTCGGGATCTGGGTGAAATAGACGTCGCTGAACAGGTTCAGTGCCACCGCAAAGGCGGGGAACCAGCTGAACACGACTGCCACCCGGTTGTACCGTCCGTAGCCACCGGTTCGGGGCAAAATCTTCGCCTCGTAATCCATGGGGAGGCGGCAGCTGGCGGAGGCGGACGCTCCTGAAGACATTCCCGCAGCGAGTGCGCTCCGACCGGCCGCGGCTGCTCGGCGCAGGCAGCAGGTAGGCGCCCGCGGAGGGGGCGGGGTCTGCGGGTCACACGCACTGACAAACGGCAACACGATACCTGCTGGGATGACTCAGAAAATGTCCAGGCAACATCATCATTTTCCTGACGTTTTTTTTTTTAATACAAACTGAATCAAGTTCCAACTTAGATTAAATGTTACCAACAGATCAGAAAGGTCGGTTTCAAATTTGCAATATGTATATATCTGGGTTATGCCTTTTAAAACAAACAAACAAACAAAAATAAAAGAGGCATTTTGGAGTGGCCTTGTCAAAGTCCAGTCTTAAATCCAAGTGAGATGCTGCGGTGCAACTTTAATGTTCGATTCAGTGTGATTCAGGTCAAACATTTCTGCAAAGATGAGTCCTTCACAGTAACATAAAAACAGGCTCATTGCAAGTTATCCCTGTCTGAATGTCTGAATTATTTTATTGTCGTTGCACAAAGTTGCAGCAGTGAAATTGGAAACAGAATGTTTTGTAGGAAGGCATCTGTGGCTTGCCTTCAAACATTCAGTCAGTAACTGGTTGTGTCAGTTGCTAACAACCGAAACAGGTTTAGACCTGTGGAAAAACCTGTGTTTTCACAAAACCCCCTGGGTGTTTTGATTTGCTGCTTTTCTCCTACCAAATTAAATGTTAATTTGAGAACTGCTTTTTTGTGTTTACTTGGGTCATCTGTCAAAATGAAGACAAATTCCTTGAGATTTGTTGTCATTTGGTGCCACATAAGTAAACTGAAAAGGTTTTCTGCGTGCCTCAACCAAAATATGTTGCGTCATTTAAACCTTGAAGTTCAAATTGTAATCCTGTATCAAAGACTGATTTAATCTTATGATGATAAGACCTTCCTAAAGATAATCATAAAGGCACAGGGTCATTTACGCAAGATGAAATATTTTGACCTCAACACACACGTGCTTTTTAATGAAGCAAGGCTAAATAAAAAAACAAAAACAACAACAACTGGTATTGGTATCATTAAGAAAAAGAAATTAGTGAAGTAAATAAAGTCAAATCAAAACTGAAAGCATTTTGTTTACGGGATGAGTTATTGCCATATGTCTGATGCAGCTGTCGTTGAGTTTTGCTGGGATCTGTAATCTATCTTTAGAAGTGCTTCACACTTAAATTTTCTTTTAGCAGATGACTCATGTTAGTTTCATGTGACTGAGACTGGGAGCATCGAATTATTGTATTAATCAAGAAGGAAAGCTTCACCCATTTTCCCCTCTCTGCACCAGGTTTGTTTACCAGTTCAGTGTCACTACCTTGAAAAATAATGAGATTTGGTTAAGTATAAAACAGGCTTTAATGCCGAAAAATTATCAAATTTTACAAGCCATACAAATGAAGAGATACAGAGTGTCATTCACCGTCCAGCGCTGGGCTCCACTCAGCTCACTCTAGGAGTGAGACCAGCTGAAACAAAGATTGTAGCTTTTATCTTCTCCTCATTTTGCACCATCTCTATAGGGTGTTGGCCTGACTTAATCAGTTTTTATTTACATGTGACTGTCACCTGTCTTATATGTAATGGCCATATAAGCGTGCAGCCATAACATAGCATAGTGTAAGCAGATAAAAGAAATAGAGGAAAAACACAGAATCATTTTATCCATAACATCATTTCAGACAGGCTTTTCTACATTGTGACAGAGCTTTTTCTACTTAAAAAGCTTTGACTAAAATTAGTCATACAGCCACACTTTCGGTGACTAAAAAAAAAAAAAATGAAATGGGATTTTCAACTCGATGCAATAGTTTCAGTGTCAGTAGGGTAAATTCAAGTGATTTGAATAAACTATCACTGGAGAAACACACAACATGGATAAAGATGTGGAAGCCAAGAGAGGGAATGAATGTCAGTCTCGGACTAACTCCCTCCAGTAATAATGATTACTTTAAAGTGTGCATTTGAAACCAAAGTCTTTGAGACTGGTAGAAATGTTTTTTGTTTCAGTAATTTTAATTGTGGTTGGATTTCATTTTTTGCCAGGTAGTTCTATTGTTTACTGTAATTAAGTACTAAATATCTCAGAATATATTTACTGAGAAACATAAATTATGCAGATATTTACATGGTGGCCATCCTCTTTCATGACTGCAAGTTTCCCTGGCATGAGGAGTATCTTCTGGAGCAATTTTTAGAGATGGAGGCATTAATCTAGATAGTTGGTTGCTTTCTGAAACTTTTTTTTAATGCACAATTGTAATTGTTGTTTTCACTGCTTGTTTTCTGACCTCTTACTCTAGAGACCCTCACCTCTGCCCGCTGCCAATTCTCTGGTCTGCCTGTTACCACATTCCCATTTAGAAGATGTTGTTGGCACTTTGTGTTCTTTCCAGGGCTTCCTGAAACTCACTGGATGATTCAGTAAATGGCTGTTTGGGCAATCTTTCTAGAAGCAATAACCCTGGCTGTGAAGCGCTAATAGCAGAGGTAACTATTGTTGAGCAACAATCACAAGCACTTTTTAATTTAATGGAAACCATTACAATCTTCTAATTCAGCTGAGCTATCCTCAATAATAATCTCAGGTGGTATTTTTAGGGAACAACAGAAACGGTGCATATGAGGTTCAGCAACTTTGCATTTTATCTTACCTTATGTAAATGTGTATGGGAAGAAAAGGTTTAGTTATTTTCAGAACTGTTGGCCACTCCTATTGCTGTTGGTAATTTATCATGAGAGTGGATAACTAGCAAGCACAGAAGAACCAGCGAACATCTGGTAATATTTCAAAATTTTATTAACGAACATAATCTCTGAGGAACAACAGCAGTTCTCGCGCTCTCTGTACATGCAACGGTAGAAAATAACAATTTAGAATTTTTGCCTTTCAGTTTTAACCCCAACCCGCCCCCCCCATCCTACACTCATGTTCATTTTCTCTCATTTAAAATTTTTTTTTTTGCCTTTTTTTCTTCGCTTTTTTTTTTTTTTGCAGGAAATCAACAACAGCTGGAGGTGAAAGTACTGAAAGTTCTGTTACAGCACTGACGATAGCATCAACAACCCTCTCGTAGACCACCCTCAAAAACCCCTTTAGCTGCTCCAACAATATGTACACAAATAAACTACATTGTACAAATAAAAAAAAAAAAAAAGAAAATAGTTACATTGTTACATCATAAATCACCTGCAGCGAGCGCACACAGCTCGATGCTGTTAGAACCCCACATTCTACGCAATTTTTTCAGACTAGTACAAAGAGGAGGGTGCAAAACGTCCTGGGAGGTTTTATTTACAGAGCTATGTACAGTATGTCTCTTTCACGCATTACAAGGAGGAAAATTTACACAGCGGAGACCAACTTCAACTTAAAAAAAAACAAAAAAATACCACAGGTGTCAGAAAAAAAAATAACACAAAAGAAAACAATAAATAGTTTAATTCTCACCATTTTAAGAGTAGTTCTCCATGCTTTTTATTAGTCATTTTCCATTCTAAAAATAAAGGAATAAACAGCTACAGTCTGGGTTTTAATTAATAATAATAAAAAAAACGAACAACCAAAAAAGGCTTGAAATTGTGATTTTATACAATGAAAAAAAATAGCCTTTATGTCTACGTATGTCCAGTAAGAAATAATCAAACCTAGAATAAACATTGAGTGAATGTGAGGAGAGTAGAGGTAATATGTTGCTGACTGAGGCTAGCATCTGTTATCACCATGGCCAAGTGCTCTACTGTGCATCTGAGGACAGAGTCTTAAATTGTTAAATGCTCACACCGGAGAATCAACGTGTGCGGATGCGTCAAGTCTATTGCTGTGTGCGGCGGCGGGGGCGGTGTTCGCCTGTCTGACGTGTCAGCCATCACCATTTCAAGCCTTTGTGATTCTAAGAAATGACTGATCACACAAGCACAACGAAAGGCGGGGCTCAAACCGTTTTAGAACAAACTGGGGTTAAACGGAAACGCTCTTTGATGTCTTGTAAACAATAGTGAGATTTTGGGGGGCTGGGCTCGATTGGGGGTGTAGTTTTCAGGAGGGGTTTACATTCTGCTCAATAAGCAACGTGATTGACATGCTGGGAATTAAAAGAAAAAAAAGAAAGAAAGAAAAAAAAAAGCACAAGATAAACATCCAAAACCCACAAACAAGTTTCTAAAAAAATAAAGGAAAACCACACATACACAAAGACTGAACAAACGCACCTTCATCCCCAAGGCTGAAGAACCTGGACAAAAAAAACAAACAACGCGCTATTTGTCTGCAAACATGTTTGTTTTATCAACCAGGGTGAATGTGAGCCATACATGTAAGCCATCTTGTCTGCACAGTGTAACAGCAACAACCATTGCACTTGACTAGACATACCATACACAGCTGTGTTCAATGTGACAGTGTGGGAAAATATTAGTTTCAGATAATATTGCCATCAGGATACAGAAGCAGCTCTCACACACAGACAGGCAGGCAGCCTATGTGTTGGGTCAGGAAAGCTTTTCAAAAACCACTAAAAACAAACATTTATGGGAGTTTTATTATTAAAAAAAAAAAAAAAAATCTGATTTGCTTTATATTCTTTCTTCCCCCCACCACAGTGCTTGTTAATATCTGACTTTTTTTTTTTTTTTGGTTTATTCTAAGGTTTAAGTCTCATAGCTGTCTGCTTGGGCCCGACAGGAAACGGCAAAACGCCTCCACATAAATGAACAATACGAGGAAGTACACTAACAATTAAAATCCCTGACAATCCCCATGTTGATTCCACGCTGGAAAAACAATGACTGTGACTTTAATGGCGCTAATTGTCTAATTAACCCCTTATCGTTTCATAAACTAACAAACTGTCACACTGAAATCCTATGCGGGAAATTTATCTTCCTATGGGTTGTAATAAAATTCCAATCGATTTAAAAACACCACCTTAAACGAACAGTGACAGGGCTCGAGCGAAACCAAGTAAGGTTAGATATTTTGGCGCCACCTGGTGAGTTCGGCTGGCAGAGCACCAATATGGGAGGAAAGGGGCCGACGGGCTTGACGGATATGCTTGGAGTCCTTTCAGTGGCTAAGATAACTCTTCAGGCTGTGAAGATCGGATGAGAATCAAAGAGCTGAAAGACCCGTGTTCTTATGCTTTATGATGGTTAAAAAAACAGATTTCCAAATCTAGAAATTAAAAACAGTCCAGCAAAAGAAAAAAAATGACGACACTTATAGTTGTTTTACTTGTGAATGACATCTCTCTTTCAACCATATATAACTATGTGGCTTTGCCCAACAAGTTTGTTTTTTTTTTCCACTGAAAAAAGGCATTTTCTTGGTTAAAAAATTTTCTGATATAATTGTGTAGTAAAGCAATGAATAATAATCCTCTGTTTAATCTTTAAATAAATCCTTAATATTTATTCTGCTACATCTGAGGGGCTGTATGGTGGTGGGCCTGCGGCAGGCCCGAATAATCCAAAATTGGTATCAGCCAGCCTGTTGCGCTGAGGTGACTCTCATCCAGGCGAGCTGACTGAATCTACAGATGAGTCTTTCAAATACTGACAGAACTGTGTACACAATTTGGCCCATTGGATACGAGAGGGGAAAAGTGCTGCCCATAAGTGAACTGTACATAAAAAGATAATTTTTTATTTCGTTTCTTTTTTTTTCTCTCTTTACATGTAACTGAGTGATATTACAGTACATAGGTTATTTACAACTGTGCAGTAATGTGTGGCAAAATAAATTATCTAGAAGGCAGCAAGAATACATTGGTTAACGAATATAAAAACTGTACATAATTTACGGAATACAACTTTTTTTCTGTTTTATTTTGTTGTTTTTTTCCATTAAACTAATATTGGCTCTGTAGTGTTTCAAGTCACTTCCTCAGAAACAATGAAATGCCCAAGTAAAGAAATAGACAAAAACAAACAATATTTCTTTTCTCCTGCCAAACCACAATATCTCAAATGTCTCTGAGAATCAACATTCGTTAGGTTTGTTTGTTCTGGTTGTCCCGTGGTGTTTTTGCAGTCCATGGCGGTCTGGTGTGTTCGTGTCGGAGCAAGCGGACCCTCTGAGGAACACTCCGGACTGTCCTCAGGGGTCTGCGCTCTGCAGTTCGGTTTAGCCAGGCTAAGAGGCTGCAAGGTCAGTCTTCCTCTCAGGCTCTGGGCACTGGCATGCTCACACATTGTTACGCTGCTTCAGCTTTCTTACTCTATCGCTTAGCTGTTCTGCAGAGTGGGGAAAAACCACCAGTAGCTGGCTGTAGCTTCCTGGAGCTGTTGAAGATCCATGTGAAGTGCTGGGGCTCCTTTTCCTCCATCTGGGTCAGTGCGAAGTGCTGGGGCTCCTTTTCCTCCATCTGGGTCAGTGCTCATCTCAGTCTGAATCTCCTGCCCACCGAGAGCACTGCGTCAACAGAGGAGGGTCCTCCTCGGGTCTCCCTCTGGATGGGCACCAGGCTGCTGGGAGAGCTCCTCTCTGATACATTCTCCCAGTGGTGATGGGTATTGAATCAGGGGGCAAAAACAAAACAGAAAATAAATCTCTGTCCCCCCATCTCACCATAACAGCACTAAGGAGATGTGTCCTGGTGTCAGAGCCTCAAAGCAAAAACTGTTTCTGCTTCTCACACTCTGATCAAACTAAAACGTAAAAACTTAGAGGACGAAAGTGCAAGTTGTGTATTTTTCTTTTCCTCCAGTAAAAAGTTTCCGTCTTCATGGAAGGGAATCAGAAGCAAGTTTCTCAACTTTACCCCTTTTCTAAAGAATATAGTTTTTCCTGTAGAAACTCCTCTTTCTAACTTGATAGCCCTTTCCATTTGTTTGCTTCGACGAAGTCTCTTAAAGAAGTGACTCGGATGGAATTGTGACTCGATCTCAGCGCACTGGTGTGTCACACAGGCAGGAGGACGAAGTCGTCGTTGACGTCCACCATCGGTACGTAGAAGGACGGCACTTCGTTGACGCAGAGGGATTTGTGCCCGGCAGGATCCAGCTCCTGAACTTTTAACTGCCACTCCATCCTCTGCACCGCGTTGAGGGCTGCCGCCTCGTGCTGCTGGCGCATCAACAGACATGTCTGAGGGGGGAAAGCAGAGCAGAAACCTTATTAGGTTTGCACATAAAGAAAGCAGTGCCTTTGCATACAAATGAGAGGATCAAAGTAAATTTATTGCTGTAGTTTCGCTCAAAAAGTTAAACTCATTTATTCTATGCAATCACTATGTAGAGTGATATAGTTCGTTGTTTCAGTAATTTAAAAAAAACAAAGGCTTACATTGACGCAACCCCAAAACTCAACTTTTCAGAAAAGGTCAATTTAACACAAAGCTGATAATGTACTTTTAATGCAGAAATGTCACATACTATACAGTATATCCATGTTGCTGGTTAACCTGTTTTCTAAATGTTTCCTCATTCCTAAACCTCATTTGCAAACTGTGTCAATAGCAGAATGATGGACAACTGTTAAAGTGAGCATTGTTCTTCATGATTGGGTATGTCAAAACTTGTAACATTTCTGTAGGACATAAATATGTAATATTGAACACTTTTATTTTCTGGGAAACTGAGCTTTGGCTTTCATTAGATTTAAATCAACAATTAAAACTAGCAGAAACTTATCACTGTATGTGTAAAAGAATATCTGAGATTCACTTGTTGCAGTGCAATATGTATTAATGTCATGTTAATGACATTAATACATTAATGTCATTAATATGACATATTGCAGGGCAATATGTCATATTAATGACATTGCAGGGCAATATGACTGCAATATGACAATAATAATTGAGAATTATTGCGATTCTCAATAAATCTTTGATTTATTGAGAACCACCTGTATTCAATCACTGTTACCTTCATGCGGTCGTATTTATCGTCGACATCCTGGATCCAGGAAATAAACTGACGTGCATTGAAGCGATCTCGAACAGATTTGTTTTCATCACCCTAAAAAATGACGACATGTTACAGATTGAACTCAGCATAGGGTTAGGTAGTGGGTAACTACTGACTTCAGGCTATAGTGTGCTGCTACATATCACCTACCTGACTTTCAGATGGCATGTTGTACACTTCAGAGTCCAACAGCATTGTACAGGCACTGAATGGCACAGCCTGATTGGCTATTGTCCTTGCTGCTCTGCAGTGGACTCTTAAAACCTCCTGTTCACATGAAACTATCAGTTTCTCCTGCAAACAGAAAACACAACAGAGAGAAAAAGAAATTCAGCAACCAAGTAGAACGCGGGGATGACAGTGTGTTCTTCAGATTGGTAGATAACAGTCTTGAGCTACAAAGGATATTTCACATAAATGGCTGCGATTTAATTAGAGGCAGAGATGAAAAAGATTCAGCCCTACAATTCATTCTGGCTCAACCTAAGAGCAGAGACTGTGCAGATTTCGCACACATTCTAATAAAAAAAAAGGGGCTTTGATCTTTCAAAGGAGTGCTAATGGCATTCTCTGAATAAGTGTGAGGCTAAATGTGTGAGAAAAGGCTGAATTTAGGAGAAAAGATATTTCAGGAGAATAGATGAAGCTTGTAATGTCCAGATGTATTTCTTACCCGCTCTATGCTGTGCTGCAACCTGAGCTTTCCTCTTACTGCCTCCTGTTGCCTGAAGAGCTCCCTCAACGGTTCTGACAGTGATGGGGGTGGGGCAATCTGATGAGCAAAGCAGAACAAATTTTAAATATCTTTGTACGGCTTTTTGTTGTGAAACACCACATTTTCATCCTCAAATAAACACCTTCAATACACAAGCATGCAAAAGACACTGATCCATAAATTATGTATTTGCTGTGGGTCTAAACTTTCAAAAATTAAGGATGGAGATACAGAGTTATTTGCGATTGGACAATTGTGCTTAAATAGATGCCTACTGGATTTCTTGAATTTTTCTTATTTTTAAGAGCCATTTTATTTCTTGTCTAAAAATCTACTGAGTTTTTCAAATAGACCCTGGAACAACTTCTTATATAACAGGTGAATTATTTTAGAGAAGCAGAAAAATGTCTCAAAGTTCTATTTTGAACTCTTCAGACTTTGATAATGTTATGAAGTTGTAAAAAGAAGGACTTTTCTCTAGCTCAACATATACCTGACGTCCAATTGTACACCTGCACAAACTACAGATTTCTGGGAATATCACTGCAAAAACACAATCTTCTGTTCTTCTGTTTGGTCTAGTTCCCAGTGAAAATATCATTGTACACATGAAGACAATATTAACTTTCAAGTAACTTTTGAGCCCTAAAAAGTTCTAAGTCAACAAATCCTTAATACGAATAAAAATGTATTAGTTCCACTAGGAGATTTTATTACTTATAACAAGGATCCCCTAGATCCAGTCGATATTGTCTGGAAGGGACAAAACATCAAAAAAAAGTACTTTTGATGTCAATTATTTGTAACTTGTATTTTAATATATGTAAAAAAAAAAAAATCTGCCAGTTGAATGACTACATAGCAATAGTAAGGAAGTATTGACTTTAAGCTCCTATATCTTGCTGAAAAATTACATGCAAGTTAGTTTTGTCTTATTTCAAGTGTACAAAGATATTTGCACTATAAACTCGATAAATACTTTGCATGTTTGCAGTGTATTTCCAGTAGCTGGTCCCAGATTAAATCTATTTTTAGATGCTCAACATGCTGTACCTGCTCTAGGCAGCATTACTTACCACAGGGATGTGAAGCTTGCTGAGGGGTTTCCCGTCCAGCAGGTAGGAGCCGGTGTAGGTAACATACTCAGCGTAACATTGTGGGGCCTGAGGGGTGATGTAGCACAGAATCTTCCTCTTCTCCTCAATCTTCTTCCTTATCTGCAGGTACTCAAAGTAAGGGTTGGACCGGTCACTATGGTAGGGCTCGATCTCATCTAGTTTGATGGCATTGACGACAACGGCTAAGGTCTGCTGGATCATCTCTCTTGTCTGCTGCATTGCCGTATTCACGAGCTGAACCTGGACTTGCTGCCCGGAAGAACGAGGGAATTTTCTTTTCCGTGGATGCTGGGTCTGGGAGTCCTCTTCATCCATGGCAACCGGACGACCTTTTGTGGTTTTAGTGGAAACTACTAATGTAGAAGTTGGGACAGACACTGTAGTGGTTGAATGAGATGCATCAGTAGAAGCACTGATCCCAGAATCTTTTTCTTTCTTCTGAGCAGGTGAGGAAGACACAGAGTTGGGTGTTGGAGTTCTTGTTGGGATTGGGTTAATGCTCACTGCTAAACTGGTGTTCGCAGCGGTGGCAGCAGCTGAGGAGTTTGTTACGGTGGATGCAGCGGGGGCAGCGGTGGCATTGTTCTTGGCGCGATATCGGGTAACTCTTTGAGGGATTTCCTCCATCTTCTTGGTGGTATCTACAGGGATGGGTACAGGTGTGGGGGGGACAGGCGATAGCTTAGATGGGGGTTCCTGAGTGTCTGTAAGCTCCACTGTGCTGGGGAGAGTTACTGCCACTGAGAGGTGAGGACTGCACAACACAGAGTCTGCTACAGTATCACACATGTCCCTATTCCTCTCTTCTGGCTTTGCAGAAGACTCCGACTCCAGCGGTAGTTGCAGTGACTCCGGGAGGGAGTGGATTTGTACATGATGGTGCTGACTGGCATTTGAATCTGCAGGTGAATACAACATAACGGAATCGGACTCCTCATGAATGCCATATGGCAGCTGTCTTTCTAAAACCCCAGCATGTGGCTGGTTAACAGACAGCACGCCATTGGTAGGCACACTTTGAGGCTCTGGATCCATCTCATGCTGAAAGTTGGTGGGTGGAGATGGCACCACAAAGTCTTGTTGAGCAGTTTCCTCTAAAACAAGGTCTCCAGAGGGGCATGGGGTCTTTGACAGAGGTGGTAGGCCTACCTCCATTATGTCTGGATCATCTCTGTCTGGGATATTGTGTCTGATGTGAGCCGACACTGTCTTGTTATGATCAGTCAGTTCATGATCCCGTGCCTCGGCTTCCTCTGATTTGTCTGGTAGTGGCAGGACGGGTAAAGAAAACGGACCTAGATCATCCAGCTCATCTGGATCAGGTGTGAATGAATCGGCCCATCGCACCACCGGTTCCGGAACCACTGGTGGAGGGATGTGATCTTCAGGGGTAGCACTGAAGCTGTGTGTGCTTTGTCTGCTGTCTGGATCCACACATGTGGGCTCTGTAACTAACTGGTGTCCGTTTTCAATAATCGGCTTGTTGCAGTCCTGGAAGAAAGACTCCAGCCTGTTGGAGGACGATGAGGTATTTAAATAGTTTGGTTCCTCATCCAGAACTGTGTCAGGCCTCTCTGGGGAGGGGATTTCAGCAACAGCCTCCTTCTGCTCTTCCAAATCCTCTGTGTCCTCTCTGTGCCACCTATTCCAGGTGTCATAGGTGTGTCCAGACAAGGGCTGCAGATCATTCTCAGAGTGGGAGTAAGGGCTAGTTATTTTCGAGACGGCAGCTTCAATCTCCCCGTGATTAGATTTGAGGTCCATGTCAGCATTCCAACCCATGCTGTGATCAAAGCAGCTTTCTCCATCGTTCAGCGCAGATTGCACTGGGGACAACTGTTGGACGTCAGCTTCCTGTCGATCCGGAGACTCTGCAGGCCAGCTCTTCCTCAGATGGTCCTCAACTTGAGGGGAGAAAGAACAAGGATCTCTTGTTGGTTCTTGCTCTTCCATCACAGAGTGGACTCCATCATGCCTGTCAATCATATCAGTTTCTTCCTCTTCTTCGTCATCTTCTTCTTCATCTTCCACTTCCTGTGCCCGATGTTCTTCCATAACGCAAGGAAGATCTGAGTGGACCAGATTCGGTTCACTGTGATGAGGTTCTGAGTTATCATCGATATCCAAAGGAGGTAAAGCAGCAGGAGCGGGCGTCGGTGGTGCAGCGATGTCAAAGCACGGCTCCTGGGGATCTGGTCGGTGGACAGGTGTAGACGGTTTGGGCAAGAAGCTGTTGTAGACGCTTTCAGGAAGGTGTTCATGGCCCTCTGTGAGAGCAAGAGTTGACGACACCCCATCCGATGTTGGATGGACCGACTCCCGCCGAGGAGAGAGCATGCTCATTGGAGAGAAATAGGATGACGGCAAACATTCCAGTCTATTCACAGTTATTGGCTTGTCCTCAAGAGGTTGAGAAGAAGAGGTCTGATCAAATTCAACTGCAGGATCGTTTTGCTGCCGGAGAAACTTGTCGGTCTCAGATTTGAAGTCATTTTCCAGAGGTCTGCGGACATTAGATGACGCTGAGCGGCTGACAAGTGGTAGCTGGAGGTTCTTTGCCGGAGTAGGACAAGTTCCCTCCTGGAAACTCTGGGAGTTAGAGTACCTGCTGGGTAGACAACAGAAAGACAGAATTAGAAAATATTCCACACACAACCATAACCATAGTTTTACTGGATGCTTTGATACTTTACCTTTCAAAAAAGGTTGGAGAGCAGGCATTCATTGAATTTAACATGGCTGATGAATTCTGGCAGTCCAGCCCATCCAGCATGATGTCAGGGTAATCCTCTGGACTGCAAGACGGGGTGCGTGGAGTCTGCATCACTTCCTCAAAGCTGGGGCAGGAAATTACAGATGTTGGTGTGGGGACCCCGGTTGGCCTGGTTTGATCTGGTCTGGGGGAAGCAGGGAGGTTCTCCTTCATTTGGTGTCCAGTCATCCAATCCTTTGAGCTCTGACTGTCAGTAGGCTGGAACTTCCTCCCTGGAGACATCACCTGAGCAGGGAGGCCCACATCCTTTACCTTTTTCTCTTTCAGACCCGATTCCAGGCTGTTTGATTTCTTTGTAGATAGTTCATTGCGATTTTTCTTTACTTCCTCTGTGGACTTTGCTTTGTCTTTGAGTTTTGCGTCCCCTGTTTTGGGCCTCAACCTCTCCATCTGTTTCATTTTCTCCTTTTGCTTTTTGATGCAAGCTCTTACCTCCTGATCTCTAAGGCTCAGCATCTGACCAAAACTTGTCATTTGAAAATCATCATCCACCAACAGCTTTTCACGTGGACGAATGTCTTTACGCACTGGCTCTTTGGACTGTGGGAGCTTTTCATTTTCATCCTTAGCTTTAGATTTACTGTGGTCCATTCTGTTGTCCTTCTCCAATATGTCACGATTTCTGTCCTTTTTAAGCTCAAATTTGGGACTTTGTTCCTTTGATCTTTCTTTCAGAACCGTGAGTTGAGGGCTATCTTTCAAACCAGACTTCACATCCTCTCTGGAGTGCTTAAATGACCCAAAGCCATCCATATACTTATTCTTCTCCTCCTTAACTTTATCTTTATGTTTCTCCTTTTTCTTTTTGTCCTTCATTCTGTCACCAATCATACTAGTTGATTTCTCTTTGTCCTTTTTAGACATCTCTTTTTCAAATTCCAAAGTTTTATCAAAGTCGTCGTCACCATCTCCTTTGCCTCCGAATGGAAATGTGTAAGGGTCAGCCTCCAGAGGCATGGGCTCCTTCTCAAAGGGTAGACTCTCTCTGCGGCTATAGGACTCTCGGTTCTCCCCAGTTTTGTCACGTTTATCTCCTTTGTCTTTCTTGACCTTTTCTTTCTCTTTGTCATGGCTCTTCTTAGACGAGGAAGATGAGGAATGTCGGAGTCTCTCTTTGTCTCTGAACCGATCCTGTGGTGTGGATATGGACAGAGAATCTCTCCTGTCCTCAGAGATATCAGTCAGGTTCAGCGAGTCGTAGTAACTGGTGAGCACTGGCTCATGACCTCGATCAGTGAAACTATCTGAGGAGATGTCGCTGTTCTTGTCGTTGGAGTCATCTTTGTAGTCATTCATAGCCTCCTCCTCTAGTTTTTCCAACATGGATTTTTCACTCTCACCACTGCCCTTAGAGGGTTTTCTCTCCTTTGAATGGTCTTGCTTGTCTTTATATTTGCTCTTTGTCTTTTCCTCACTTGTGTCCCTTTTGTCCAACAGCTTTTGCTTGTTTTTCTTTTCCTGGTTAGAGTCCACTGACATTCTATCTTTCCTTTCCTTATATTTTCCATCGACTGAATCCTTTTTGTCTTTGTTGTGTTTTTCCAGGGAGCCTTTTCTCTCTTTCCCCGAGTCAAATGAAGCTTTGTCTTTTTTCTTCTCTTTATGGTCTTTGTCTTTTGCCTTTTCTGTGTTGTGTTTTGTGTCCGCAGAAGATTTTCTCAGCTTTTCAGAGTAGAAGTGATCCATATCGTCCTGATCGGGTGTCACGTCTTTTCTGATGGAACCCGACCCAACAATGACCGTGCTGCTGTAGCTATCCTCGTCGTCGTCACTTTCATCTGTAAAAATATCAGCAATCTTGTACCATGATCTTTCTCTGATCTTCTCAGGTTTTCTCTCTTCTTTCTTGACTTCTGAAAAATCCTTCTCCCTGTCAGTATGCTTATCTTGAGAGGACTTCTCTTTCTTGTCCTTGGTCTGTTCTGAGGACAACTTTCGATCTTTCTCTTTGCCATGAGAGTCTTTGTGTTTGTCTTTGGATCCCTCCTTCTTGTCTTTTGTGCCCCGGTCTTCATCTTTTTCCTTGACAGTTTTCTCAGTGGAGCTTCTTTCACTCTTCTCCTTCTCGTGGTCAGCACCTTTGTCTTTCGTTTTGTCTTTGTGCTTGTCGGTTTTTGTCTTTTCCCGTTTCTCTGTTGATTCTCCTTTCTTTTCTTTCTCCTTTCCAGAATGGTTTCTGTCTCTGACAGCATCCATGTCTTTAAAGAAGGCGTCATTGCCGTATTCATCTCCTATGGATTCTTGCTTAATTTTCTGATCTTTTCTTTCTTTTACACCATCATACGAGTCTTTACGATCACGACTGCTCTCCAGTGAGTCCTTGTCTTTTTTGTCTTTCACTGTGTCTGTGGACTCCTTCCTCTTCTTATCTTTTTCGAGCGAGTGGCTGGAGTTCAGTTTTTGTTTTTCTAGCCAGTCTTTTTTCTTCTCATTTGTCTTTTCTGATGAGTCTTTTTCTTTTTTCTTTGATGTTACTTCTTTCTCTGATCTTTTGTCGTTGTGCTCCGACTTCTTGTCCTTTACTTTGTTTTCTTTTCTCCTTGTTTCTTCTTTAACAGTCTCCACAATTAGCTTGACTGTATTGTTGGATTTATATTCCTTGACTTCTTTAATGGGAACATCCCAGCTGTCATCTCCATACAGGGAAGAACCAGAAGACATCTCAGAGCCCCACCTATCATGATGGTCATCTGATGCACTGAGCTTTGTGTCCTCTATGTTGAGGAAGCGGTTATTAATGTCATAGCCTTCATGATCAGACTCTTCTTTCAGTGTTTTATCTTTTTTACATTTTTCCCTCTCTTCTTTGGTGTTTTTCTCTTTATCCACCTTGAGATGCTTCTCCTCTTTCTGTTCACTCTTCCTGTCTGTCTTTGAGGAGGATTTTTCCTTGGACTTTTTCTTTTTCTCCTCTTTGTGGGGCTTCTGTTTATCCTCCTTGGGTTTCTCCTTTTCTTTGAAAATTCTCTCCTTGTCAGATTTTGCAGGCTTCTCCCTTTCTTCTTTGTTTGCCTTATCCTTTGAAATATCTTTTGCCTTTTTGCTTTTCTCCTCCTTCGCTGTTCTGTGAAGATCTTTTCCAGATGACCAATCTTTATCTTCAGACTTTGCTTTTGAAAACCTGTCGTCCTTTTTTGAATGGTCTTTGTCGTGTTTAGACAGTTTGATCTTGCCCTCAGTGGCTGATTCGGACTCAACAATTAGGGATTTCTGTCTCGAATCATCAAAGTCAAAAGAGTAGCTCTTGACGAATTTCTCATTCATGTCTTGATTGAGCACAACACTCGGAGCATTGTCTTTTTCCTTGTTTTTATGTTTGTGCTTCACTTTATGTTTCTTAATCACTTTTCCATCCATATCAGTTTTGGAGGCAGCGCTGTCTGCAGTAGAGTTTTTATAGAGATCAGAGTTTTTCTTGTCAACAATGTTACTGTGCACAATGTTGTTCTTTTTCTTGTTCTCCTGTGCTTTCCTCTTGACCTGCTTTACCGACTCCACACTCGAATCAGAGTACTCGGACTCACTGACTGGATCTGAAAGAGAACTGACGTCCGACCACGTAGGCGACGACACCGTCTTCCAGCCATCTGTCCTCCACTGCTTTGGATGCTGCTCCGCTAACGAGGGCGCCTGTTTCTGAGAGTTTAAGTTTCCATGTGAGGAAGAGGAGGCATTAAATGAAGGAGATTCTTTAACGTTCATTGAAGATGAGTCCTTGAGGCTGTTTGAGCCCTTGTCATCTTCGCTTTCCAAATCTCCACAATCAGAGTCAGACGTGCAGAATTTGTCGTTAACTTTCCCAAATCTGACTTCTTTACTGACATTATTTTTGCTCTCCTTCTTTCGCTTCTTTTTGACTTTGTTTTTGTCTTTTTGTTGTTTAGAGCTCATGCTGCCAGAGTCTCTCGTCTTGGTGTTTGTTTGCTGGACTTGTTGCCGCGGCGTGGGCGCTGGTATGAAACACAACGTCCTGTCATCCTCGTCCGAACTGTTACTGTCAGAGATGATCCGCCTGACAGCTTTCTTTGGTGTGAGTGTGTTGCTTTTGGAATAGGTTTTAACCTCCATCTTGGGTATAGAGATGAAGCTGTTGGTCTTACTAACAGAGTCTTTTCGGAAGTCTTTTTTCAAGAGGTGTTTATCGTCTACAGGAGGAACGCGCTCCTCCTCATCATCCTCGTCGAATTCGTATTCATCTTTGACAGGCGTGACAGCAGATTTAGGTGGATCTGCAGCTTTCCCTTTTAGCTTCAGGCCCTTCTCAAACTCTGAGTCTGTGTTATTGCCATCTACAGAGCTCGAAGGGGCAAACGAGGGCGCGTCTTCCTCCTCTGAAGATTCTGTCAAACAAAACAACCAGAATCAGTACACAGCCGCCAAATAGAGTGACATCTCATTAATTACTAATTGTAAAATAATTAGGATGTCTAAAAGATAAAAAATACACCAACCTGATGAACTCTCTTCACTTGAGGTGTAAGTACCTTTCCCTAGTAACAGATTCAGCATAGTTGGAGAGCTGGCAACCTTCAGTGGTGTTTCACCTCTCCTGTTGCTTTGACGTGGATCTGCTCCGTAGCGTAAAAGTAGTTTCACAACCTGAAAGAAAATAAAACTTTTAACTAAAGATTTCTGAAGAACTGAAGTCTGTTCCCGCTGTTTTCAGACTTCTGGACTGAGGTCCTCAATTCAAATAAAAGTCCACAACAGAAAAAGAAGGAAAATTCAAGTAAACCATTTACGGCTTTATTCACTATTAAATACAAATAATGTTAATAATGGCAAAGCATGGACTTTATTGTGAACATTTAATTTCTGTTCTCTCATTTCAGATTTTGGGCAATCATACTTGTTTGGGCAAGTATGATTGCCCAAACATTAAATTTAGTTAGAATTTTGCAAGTAATAAATTTACATATTTCCGCAGTTACCACTTCCTTCTGCATACTTATGAAACAATATCCATTAGATATGGGTATCTAGATAACTGGCTCCAACCACAAAAAGGAACAACATCAATCTGATTTAAAATCTCCATCTTCAGTCTCAGTTTCCTTATTTTAGCTATGCAGATGTTCTTCTCCCTCTAATAATATTAGACTCTTATGTTGCCGTGTCTCTTCCTCAATGTCTTTTGAGCCAACAGTTTCCATCATCTGGAGAGGCCAGTCACTATTATTCTAATAGTGAATAATACTATAAAATAGTGAATAAAATGTGATTATCATGTAATGTAAACCTATTGGAGCTAAAGTTGAATTTTCACACTAAAAACCCTAATGTCACTGCCTGAAGACTTTATGTTATCTCTGGCTTCAGTCAAAATGTTGATCATATCTGTCGCAGCTGGATTTCTATTTGCCACTATAAATGTCTTACTGCTTTGAATTTGTCATGACATTTTTCTCTTCACTGCTTTTCTAATAATTATGACTGAATTCAAAAAGCTGACAGTGTTTGTCATCTTCCCTTTACCTTGAAATGTCCATTGTTGGATGCATCATGCAGAGGAGTGTCATCATCCAGACCCTTTGTGTTGACTTCAGCTCCAGCTGCTAGCAGCTGTTTGGCCACATCATAATATCCCCTGTTGCATGCTTCATGCAACGCTGTCCAGCCTAAAGATATAAACAATCACTGTGTCAAAAATCTAACTGTACACAAGAGAAAGGATGCAATTGTAAAGTGCATGGTATAAAAAAGGAGAAACCTCTCACCTGCAAAGTCTTTTACATTCACATCAGCTCCTTCACTGATGAGCTCCTTGATGCGACGCACCTCTCCACGGATAGCTGCTCGGTGCAGTCGAGTCTCTCCTCGCTCATTTCTTTTATTTACTTTGTCTTTGGTTTTAGATGCAGAGTTTGGCGTTCCCTTCTGGCCCAGACAGGACTGTGACTGATGCTTTGGTGTTGTGTCTGCCCACAGAAGACAAATGATTCAGTTTAATCCAAGAATAGTCTCACAATTCTTTTAACAGTTTCTAAAAATGTGCAGGGACCATTTATGTTGTTTTCTGCAAATGCCGACAAGTAATAGATGTTTGAAAAGTTAACAGCCACAAGGGGGCAATCACACTCCATAAAAATCACAGTGCATAAAATGAAACTACTTTCCTTGAGACTTTTTTTCATTTGCAAGATTAAACTCAAGCCCATATTGCATTTACATTATTGACTTTGTACAGCTATTGTCCAAAATAACATTTGAAATACAATCACTTAATCCAAGTCAATGCCTCTGGGCACACAGGAAAGGAATTAACATATAAATAAAAGTGTCTTTGCACTGAGCCGCACTAATTTCATTCCATCTAAAATGTCAACAGCAGGAAAAAAAACACAAGGTTGCAACAATGATCCAAATATGGGCACCTAATATATGTCCAGACAAATTAATATGTCTACCAAAAAACTGAGTAAACATAATTAATTTCGATGAATAATCTCAAAGCTCAAAGGACATTAATGAACAAATACACACATTCTTCATGTTTTATACCATCTTCCCTGTCTGCCTTCATTTGGCTCAAATAATCAGATTGCATCATCAGTCCCAGAGTATTGTAGTAGCGAAAGCTAGTTTTATTTTTTGTACAAACTGTATTTTGAAAAAAAACATGTTTGCTAGTGTTACATCATACTTCTCAAAATACCATTTATCACTGACAGCACATGCTTAAATTGTTACTCCGTTTATAAGTGTTGTTGTTGTTGTTTACACCTGAATATCTAAAACTGGTTGAATACAGAGGCAGGCTAAAGAGGAGGCAAAAATCAGCAGGCAAAATGCTTAAGATTTCCAAAATAAACAAAAACACAAACCTGTGACTCATCCCCCATCTGGCTCACTTTAACCCCGCCTACGCATACTCCTCTCCCACACACACACAGTGTCTACATATAAAGCTCCATCCAATCGTCGCTTTCTTTTCCGCCACCGGTCCACAGAAGACGTGGCCTAAATGATAAGCACGCACCTGGACTGTTGACGGTCTTCGCAGCTGTCATTTGCATGAGCAAGGCCACCTGCTGCCGCTCAGACACAGGGTACCCGGCCCGGATCCCAGGCATCCCCATTCCGAACGGCAAGCTCTTCCTGGTGTTAGTGGGCTCCTTTTTAATGCGCTTCCTCTCTGGACCTGGTTTCTCTGTGAAGTAAGCAACAGGAGATAAGAAAATGAAGACATTTTATTGGGCTGGGTTTATGTACGTGAAGACACATGTATAAGAGTTTATCAAAAATACATTTGCCATCAGTGAGAATTTATATTCTGAGGGGGGAAAAAAACTACTAATAAAAGGCATACTTATAATTTACATATTTTTCTACAGTCTTTTTTTCACATAGGCAAAATGGGCAAAGAGAAAAATATTTTTAAATGTGACCATCCTGAACCACTTCAGGGGTTTTCAAGCAGCAGGACGTTTCCAACTGTGAATGACTGCTTTTTATTTGATGAATATGATCCAGGAGTTTTTTTTTTTTGACTGGATGATTTCTTGGCCAGATCAACCAGTTTCAATCAAACACTTTCAACATGACATATCTGAACTGCACACCACTAAAGGACAGAATGGATAACGCTAAAAATCATTTTGACTGCAATGCTAATAAATTAATATCACTTTCACATGCAACTCACTTTCTCCAACATGCTTATGAGTGTAAGTATGCGTCAAACTTATCAGTGGAGTCCCTAACTATTTTGAAATTTTATGACCAACATAAAATTAGTGACAGAGAGACTGCTGCAGCTCCCAGTCTGTCTCTGTCGTGTGTCCTGTTCAGATTTCTGACACAAACCCAGGAAAGCTGGCCAGAGCTCAGATGAAACACCACTCATTATATTTTACAACCTCCAAACAAAGTAGAGTTTGTGAAGAAAATCACTTCTTGCTGATTTTGTCAACACACGATTAAATGCAACCTTTAGTCATTCATGCCGATATTAACCCCTCAAACATCAGCCCAAAAACAACTGACTGTTAGTCAATGCCTCAATGAGGACATCTGAGTGGTTAACCTAATGCCATGCTCCATATTATCAACAAGTCATATCCAAAGAGAAAACATGATAATGTTAGCCAAGAAATACAGCACAGTACTGAAAGATGAAACACTGTCAGCAGGGGGAAAAAATGAGTAATAAAGATATGAGGATCATTTGTAAAAAAAAACAATAGTTAATTTCTTAACCTACTTAACCGTATGTCAGAAGAGCATATTGAAGCTGCCTTGGAGAAACTCCAGCTGGGAAAATATTTCTGTTGTTACGAAATACAGAAGAGAAACTGCAGCATCTGCTTTGAGCTACACCATCACAATACTAATGTAGTAAATACCGAGTGGTATTTTAGTTACTGTACGCGGAAGACGACCTTTTCTCCTCATTGTTGGACATGAAAATCTGTTGGACAATACAATTATTTCTATTTGGCAAAAGTAATGATGGAAGATTTTATTTAAGTTTTACATGCAATCACAGGAGATATAAATGTTTTTTTGTTTTTTTTTCAAAAACAAAAAACAAAAAAACCCCAACAACAACAAAAAACATTGCAGCATTAAAAACATTTCAGTTGTTATTTTAATCCAGCTCTTCCAGGTTCTAATCTGACAAAACAAAGTATAACAGTTTTATCTGAATTCAAGTTTCAATGAAACACACTATAGAAATGTACTAGAAGAGAAAATAAGCTAACAGATGGTAATGGCTTAGAGTGGCTTAGAGGAGGCAACAGTATAGTAGTATGGTTTAGTGTTTCAAAAAAAAGCACACTGTTTTCTTTTTTCTCTAGTATTTTCTTTACAGACGAGTGAAAAAAATACCAAAAACCATAATTTTTCATTTTCTGCATGTGCAACTTA
>CAEGAD010007307.1:0-23036 GCA_903067055.1 Poeciliopsis paucimaculata | reverse complement strand
GTAAATCAAACTTCTGTGAAATCAAACTGTCCACTTAGGAAGCAACACTGATTGATTTTTGTGTGATTTTGTTGTCAGCGCATTCAACTTTGTACAGAACAAAGTATTCAATGAGAATATTTCATTCTTTCAGATCTAGGATGTTATTTGAGTGTTCCCTCTATTTTTTTGAGCAGTGTATATATATATATATATACACTGCTCAAACATACACTGCGGGTATGTGTGTGTATATATATATACACACACATACCCGTCCCCTCTTTCCTGTCAGCATACTTTCAAAAAATACGGGCCACTTGAGCCAACAAAATCCTCAAAGAAAAAAATGACAAAAAAAAAAAAAAGAGTTATATGTAGACTAACAAAAAAGGAAAAAATTCTTGCTTCTTAAAACTGCTGCTCTAAAAAAGACACAAAGAATTGTTGTTGCTAAACACTGCAGGATGTAGAACATTCAATGCATAATATTAAAGGCTGCAATTTAAAAGAAGATAAACCCAGATAAAAAAAGCTGCTCTCTGTTGAGTTATATGAAATACATTAATTACATTATTAACTTACTTTCTGCACAGAACTGCTTGGACTGATATCTCATTGCTTTTAAATTTAAAACTTTTTAGAGGCTTCTCACAATTAGTTCTTTTAAGAGGTGTTCTTTTCCTGTTAGTTAACATCTAATCATTCATTTCTTAAAATATGCCACCAGCCACTTGACTGGATTAACAGGATTAGAGGCTGCAGCAAGTTTGGAAATTTTCCTGAGCTACTTCATAAAAAGCAGGTGTTATGTTTGAAGGTGGCACCATCTTTTTCCTGAATACCCATCTCTGAGAAACATCATTAGTTATTTCCTCTCAGCTGGCTTCACCCTATCATTGGGGTGGATGTTTGCAAAGCATCAGATAGCACAACATTATTGGTTTTCATCTCCTCGGATTGACAAATTAAACCCAACACTATTGAATGTAGCCAGTTTCTTCTTACCAGTTATGTCCATGAAAGCTCTCTCCCAGATGTCATCCACAGTGTAGCACTCTGCTGCAGTAATGTTGACCGAAAGCACAATGTCGTCTTCAACATATTTGAGAATCAAGTTGTTCACCACGATGTTTACGTTATTCACCACGCGTCTGATTAGACTCTGCACATAACCTAAAAACAAATGCACAAATACCAATTGAATATTTAATTAGAAAAAGAAACAAGAATACATAATAGTAAATAGCTTTAAAATGTGATATTTCAGCACCAGCACATTTAGATACTTTTCTGTGGAAAATTATGAAAGCAACTCTAAAGTACAGATATGAAGTATTTTTTGATTTACTGAACAATAAATAAACGAGGAGAGAAAGCTTGTTTCATCCCAGGAACAAGTAGAAGTCTAAAGAACGTAGAGGTATAAAAAAAAGAAAGAAAAAAAAACTGGACAATTGCCAAAAACAATTTTACAACGAATACTGTTCTGCTGTGATTACAACAATTAATAGAAGATTCTTGATTTGTTTGTGTTTTATGTCAGTTTACAATATTTAGCCTAACAAATAAGTAGACCTTAAAGCCCAAGTCCAATTTTAAACTATTTGGTGTTTAAAGAAAAACCAAAAGGAGAAAAATTACTTCCAAAAAGCAGAGTGAGTGAACGATGAACAAAGCCAGGAACACTGTGAGAAAGTGACATCATCATGAGTGATTGTTTAACTGCACCTGAAGATGTTTTCACTCTCTAACAGGGGCTTAGTCTATGAAGTCTGAACCACTGCATCAGGCTGAATTTCATCGAACAACAGGGCTGCTTCCAGGAACAGTGACACACAGAGACAGCAATTCTACAGGAAAAACTTTTGGAGTGAGTCAGAAAATAACTTAAAATGAGACAGATCTGCAGAGTTTAACAAGAGAATATGAAAATATACACTAATAACAGATTCCTACCTCAGGACCAAAAGTACTATTCATTCCTACTGTATAATGTTTAACTTGCTCACGGCAAATTGAAACATAAATCTTTACTGATTTTGTGTTATTTCCAAACCAAATGTTTATTTTCCTGTATCTGCACACTTGGCTTAAGGAAGAAGAGAATCAATAATTAGGCAGAACTAAATAGAGTTGTTGACAGAAAATTTATATGAATAGTTTGAGTGTAGAGCCACTCTAGACAGGCCCCACTACATATTGGTATAATCCAATCACCAGAATTCTCATGGGTCTGACCAAACAGAGTGGCAGGAAGAGAGAATGAAGGAGTGTAAACTTCTCTTATAAAGGGAGCATATATTCGCTCAAATTGCACATGGTCTTCCAGGCATTCATGCTTTTTAGCATGAATGACTGTGGGAGTGGCTGTGTGTGTGCGTGTGATTCTGAGGTCAGCAAGAAAGCTGCTGTTGCACCTGCAGACTGGGTAGTAAAACTACCACTTTACCCCCTGCTATTTAACTCTCTGGATCTAATTTACCCATTACAGAGTGTCCCCTTTTTTGCACTCTTGCATTTTCGCCTGGTGTTGGTTCACAAGAGGTCTACGGCTTCGATCCACTTTGTTTGCAAGCTACCCTGCAGCTCTAAACCTTTTGCATAAATAGAGTGGAAAAGATAACAATTTTATGCAATGTAATAACAAGCCAAATGTCCTCTCTTATGTCAAGTACCGCAAAGAAACCTGTAACATAAGGTACATTGAAATGGAGTCCAAGCTGGACCTGAAAAACTCAGGTGCAAAGAAAAAATCCAAAAGCACTATGAAATGTTCAAAGGGAAAAATGAGGGGAAAAAATAAGGTCTCATGTAAGGAAGAGAAAAGAGCTCAATGTACTCCCATGCTTCATCTGTATGGGATACTATCTTTTTACACTTTAAAGAGACCGAATGTCAACTATTCTATTTCCCAGTAATAGCAAAACAAGTATATGTATAATTATAGTCCTCTGACCCAGAAAAGCAGTTTAGTTGGATCGTACCTATCATATCTAACATGTGCTTCTATTTCAATCAATGAAAATCTCCATGTTCTTCAGTCATACATATACACAATGTCTATGCGGATAACCACAATGAGTCAAAATTATATATATTCTGTTTACATTCTGTTTGATGTTGTTTCAGGTGACTAATCCAGTTAAGTCCAGAGGGAGTTATGTACATTTATTGCTGCTGAATGATCTTTTTCACTGGCAAAGTTTTGGTTCTTTCTGCGCTACAACTGCATGAGAAACCTTAATGTTGCAAAATAAAATTGTTTAGTGATAACTTCTCTGTTTACTTCTCATGTCACATTTAAAAGTTGCGTTACAGAACGTTACATTGTGCACATTAATATTCTGCATGTGCTCAGGTTTAAAACAAGGATGTACTCATTAAGTAGATGTCCATAACGAATGAACATATTTTCAGTACAAATACATTTTACACTTCTTGACTCAAATGACTGTACACAGGTTAACTTACAAAGAAAACAAACTTAAAGCAACAAAATCTATCCATACCACAAGAACATAAGAAGTTCTCATGGTTTACAGAACACAATTAAGTCAACTAATGTGCTTTGTCTTTGCTTTTAGAAACCAAGTGTTCTGACACATTTGGTTTGTATCTTATTCTTACAAAAATATCCAGTCTGAGTCATAGCAGGCTAGTTTTACCGTACCTACCTTTTAACCTCTACCTTTTAATTAGGAAGCCGGGGATTACGGCATTCATATACTTCCTTGCTATTATTGAGCTCCTTTAACCTCTGACCCCAGTTGTCTCTATTGCCTGTAATGGGTTAAAACAAGGACCACTGGTGGAATAGTGTTATACGTACACATAAATGAACACTGATACTCTAAAAATCCTAGACACACAAAATGGAACAAAGGCACACATTCACACACTCCAAAGAGATTACTTGGAGGCAGGCACCGTAGGGGATGCTGGGGTGTGGGGGCACCCTGCTTTAACAGCTGGGGAGAGATATTATCTCATAACATCAGGCATGGAAATGGATCCTCCCCTGATAAAACCAGTCAGGAGTATAAGTTCGTAGATTCAGGCCTACCAGGGCTCTGGGAGTTAACCTTTGGATGGTACAGTGATCTGGCTCCTACATCTTACAGCTCACAGCTTTTACCCTGTCTTTGTTAAATAATTATACTCTAATCTCCTATTTTCCACCTTCTACTTTAAGTTAAGCATACCACGCCCCTATAAAATGTGTTGTGTCAGAGATCATCTTTAAGCACCACATATTTAGAGATATTTTAGCACAATAATTAATATGAATGCTTACCAAAAAATCCTGTTTTTATGTTTATATGCTTCATTAAACAAAAATGAAGCATAAAAAACTAATGTCCACATTGGGAAAGAGAAAACAATTAGTTACCTGGTGGTAGGTCTGGGTCGCTAGGAGCTGCTTGTTGGAGACGGCGAGGTTTTGTTGTAGACTTGGAGCCATCAGAGACACTGCGACTGGTGGAGCTGGAGCAGCTGTCATGGTCATCCTAAACAAAACAAAAAAAGAGGATGGCCAAATTAATACAGCATTAAACCAAAAACTTTTAATTCAAGCATAAAATAGTCAGGTGAAAGTTTTCACAATGATGATATTCATTTTAAAACAAACCAGGCTTTGATAACTTTTAAACTGAAAAATATGAGAAAAATACATATATATCACAATAATATGTTGTAATCAAGTACACCCTCTGTCAATTCATAAGATTTTAACAGAAATTGTCTGACATTGATCTTGTTTTAAAATAGGTTAAATTTACAGGGTTTCCCCCCAGAAAACTTGTTAAGCAAGGTGAACGAGGCACCGAGGTGGTCTACTTGGGTTTTGTATTAAAAGATGTTAAGTTGACAGGAAGCATACAATATTACTGGATAATTATGTTCATGCAAGACATTGCCAACAAGACTTAAACCCACAATTGTAGTTTTAAAAACAACAAATAAAAAATACAACTAAAATAAATATCAATTATTTGCACTTCTGTTAAATCCAACTTAAGTCATCAGTGAGTGGATCTAAAAACACAATGTAATTCTGACCACATTTAGAACCAGCCCAAGACATAAATGACCTAAGAGAATATCAATGCAGTTAAATTTGATTTAATGGTTTCAGCAGATTAAAAGATTATAAATTGTTCAACATTTACATTTAGGATTTCAGGGGCCTGGCAAGTTTTTTTTGTAAAAGTTCAAAGAATAATCTCTATAGTTAGATTGTTTTGTTACCATAGCTACAATCTAATGCTCTCAGTTTAATCTTTGAGTTTTAGCTGTTCATAAATGCATCTTAGTAAACTATAATTACATTTGACTGCTCTATCAATTAATCTAGGCTCCAGATTTTACTACATACATAGTGAAATGTTAATGGTGCTGATGTTTGCAGCAAGAGGGACCCCTAAGTCAAATTCTGCTCAAGGCCTCATTCAACATTGGACCGGCCCTTGTATGATGAGCTAGACCTGCTGCACAACGCATCTTGGCAACTGGCTGCAGTGGGACAAACGAATGGGAGATTTAATTCAAGTGGCTTTAGTAGCTCTTTCATTACATATCTAATGAATTTTTAATAAGCACCACAGAGACTGTTTTGGTTGTCCAAGCTTCATGGGAGGAGTTGTGCTGATCTCCCCGTGGCTGTGCACCAACTCTACCTGACTTTAAGTAGACAAAGCATTTCATATGCATTTTGTCGCCATAAAAAATTAACTAAAATAAAAAAAATAAGCCAGCGTGCTGCACAAGTCACGAGGCGCGCACAAAAGCTCCTCCACGGGCTGAACCACCAGTCCATAACGCACCAACTAACCGGGAACTCAAGCTTTATCAATGCAGACATTGATAAGCTCCTTCAGTGTGTGGAGCACATAATGCTTTGTTCACAAAGAAATATTCTCACCGCATGCTCAACCACACCTCTAAATGTGCACCTGTGAACATTGAGCTGTTTCAAGTCAGTAATGGAAGAGAAATAGGAAAATAAATGCATGATGCATCCTTATAGACAAGACGGTATAGAGTATATCTTTTCTCTTCCATTAGGTCTATACTTATTTGGTGTCACTGGGAATTTAAACAAATATATCAATTCTGTTTCCTTAATTAAGTAAAATAATATAACTGGCCAAAAAAAGCATTAACAAGAAATGACTTCATTGGATCAAATCGACAGCAAAAAATCCAACACTGTTTCACTGCTACAACTGCCTCTTCAACAGTTATCTGACAAAAGGAGTTTATATTAAAATACAGGGGTGGGGGGACTAAAAAACAAATTTGGAACAAATTTAAAACCTCTGGAAATCAGGATGTCAAGACAAAGGAGCTTAGCTGAGCAAGCTAAAAGTTCAGTATGGTGTTGATTAAGAGGTTACCGCAGCTCTGTAACCTTTCCACTGTTCACCAGGGTAGTAAGTTAGACAGACAATCTGGACAAAGAAAGAGAGGATCACATATGTTTGGTATTTACATGTCTCAGTCGTTTCTCTTTAGACTAACCAGAACAACAGTGAACGTGTCAAAAATGAAGTGTATTCGGGTACTTCAAGGACATTATACCTCACTCTAAAACACTCAATAAAATAAAAAAACAATGCTACGTTCTCAAGTTACATACCGATTCATCCACATTCATCTTCTCTCAGTGTATCAATGGTAAACAGAGGGTAAGATTATAAAAGCTTTAATAGGTCAGGAATTAATATTGGTATGTGGGAAGTAATTAAATTGTTGTTCAGTACTGACAAACATACATTTCCAACACTTACAAATAAGTGTCAGGTGTGTAATGTTAAATATATCCAGGTAAAAAAAAAACAACAACAAAAAAAACAGTCGGCTTATAAAAATCCCTCACGTTACTGCATTTAGTTCATAATACGCAATGTGATTAGATAAGAATTAGAAACAGTCTTGCCTTTCTCTGAGACTCATATCTATACCTAAAGGAATGCAAAACCCTCCAAGCCCACATAGTACATTGAGTTCAAGAGCTTGGACTGCCACTAAAGATCAAGACTTCCAAATTTGGAAGTAGTGCAATTAAGCACTCAATGTCACTGTGGGCAGTGAGCAATTCTCCAGAGGTGAAAAATGCCTTTTCAGAGGGAAGCCCTGGGACAAATGAAGCCTGCTTCAGCTGCTGCCATGTAAACTGATCCCAGCAATGCCAAAGCTGTGCACAGGACAGGGAATAAGTCATGGAAAGATAGAGAAAGAGAGGGAGACAGACACACACAAAAAACAGGAAAAGGGGTTACTATCCTACAGGCATGTCAACTTAGCCGTTAAGTTAAGATGACGGTAGTTAGAAAGGAAAGGGGCAACAAAAAACAATGGGATAAGTGGAAAAATAATACAGTGAGAAAAAAGTGAGCTGGCCAGGCTGAGAGAAGCAGGAAGTTACAGGACCTTAGAGATTGGAAGACCACAGGGAAAAGAAAATGAAAAAGTTTCCACAAATGTGAGTGACATGCGAGAGGGACCCCCTACTCAGAGGGTAAGTGGGCACTAGAACAGGCATGTCTGGCACAAGAAGGGCGTATGTGACCTGTGTCCGCAAACAGACGGTTCACTCAATCATACACCAGTAGGGACCAGCAGTACCCTCAACTCATAGGGTTGTCTAAGTGTTAATGCCTAAGCTCAACCACCTCCTGCTATTAGGAACCACACACTGCAGGAGCTAAATAAACAAACTAGAGGAAGCTCAGATACTAGGAACCAAGTATGCACCTGTCACTGAATATTGTGTGCAAACTTACATACAGCTTCATGGATTAAAAAACTCTGTACCCCTCTTAGAGAAGTTTACAATTTTTCCCTCATGTTTTATTGCCCTTCAAAAATCTAGACTGCACAGTTTAGGCCTTGCATGCACAAAGAAACTGCTATGAGGAAAAGTCTGATTGGTATCTACATGTTTAGATAAAAACTAACATCTTTAAGTGTTTAATTAGTCAAGCTTTCAAGGTCAAGCAAAATTTTGAGCAGACATTTTTTTAGTGACATGTTTTAGAGATTTTCTATACTTGTTTATATTATGCGAGTCCTATTGCAATTTCCTGTCATCTGCAGCCTTCTCCTTGACATTCAGTGTAAGAAAACTTTGTTGAGAAAAATAAAAGAAGGCATTTTTTTCTATTACAAAACAAAACTGTTTTTATTGGACACATAAAAATTAACAGCAATTGGAAGCATATTACATTTTTGTCAGAAACTGCTTGATCTTTGAAATCAAAACATTTTTGAAACTGGTCAATTTAATAAAGTTTTCCCAGATTAATAAGAGCATGCAGACCATTGCTGAATAAACACACTCTGTTATTGTTGCTTTTTCTCTGCAGGTTGCTGGAAAACTTATGCTGACATCAAAGCAGCAAGGCTGCAGACTGGAGGGCCAGGCAGGGAAAGGCAAACGCCTACAGAGTGAGAAAATAAATATGGAAACCCAATAGCTCCTTATCTCAGACAGAGCCCCTCCTTCTCCAAGACACTCGCATACATAAACAGAGACACATGGATCCATACTGAATCTGACAAATACACACCCTGTCTACTGCTTACGACTTCTACCGTTTTAATGTAACTTCATACAATCAAACTATTTAGATGGCTACAAAATAGTCTAGTATTTAGTCACTCACTTGTATGCAAACAATTGAAATTGTTTAAGATTAGAAATTTCATTGTACATTTTCACTGACATGAAAATGTGAATTAAATTTTAACAGAAATAAAAATGAACT
This sequence comes from Poeciliopsis paucimaculata, assembly GCA_903067055.1. NCBI lineage: Eukaryota > Metazoa > Chordata > Actinopteri > Cyprinodontiformes > Poeciliidae > Poeciliopsis > Poeciliopsis paucimaculata. Next base: position 14,283 of record CAEGAD010007307.1, on the reverse strand, counting down.
CAAATGACTTTCTCTTCAACATCCATTACATTACATCCAACACACCCATCTGCTCAGCTAAAAATTGGCTACGAATTACTTCAATGAAACTCTAACAAATGTAGAAAGCAAAAAAACTGTGATTAAAGGTGGGTTTGAATGGGAGTATTTTATATATGTATAAGTAGAAGTACCGCAAGACAGAATAACTACGAAATTTTCCTCTCCGTCCTCAGATTGGAGTTAACTTTTAACTACAAACTTGATCAGTAACCCATATTCAGACGCAACCACACTACATTAGAGACGTATGCCCAGAGCGAACACCTTGCTTACAACCCAACACACAACTGTATGTGAACATTCTCGCAGGGAAGCTAAATATAAAGACCCAGACTCTAAAAACCCCTATGAAGCAGCTGGAATCCATGGCAGATTGGAGGGATTAGAGACTGAAATCAGCCATGATGAATGTAACATTGTGTGACATTCTGAGTAATTATCTCAATGAAAACAGCTCCTTACAAAAATGTGCTCTCCTCCTGCTGCTTTCTTCCTCTGCTCCAGGATCCAAGTTAATTACAGGGAGAGGAAATCTCAATTTAAAGTGACTGAAATAAAAACATTCTAATAAAGGACTGAAATGTACACAATGTACATCATATACACTGAGCCTTCCTTTATTAGTCATCTTTCTTTCAGCAAATAAAAACAAATTCATGAAAAATAAAGTCAGCAAGTGACAGTTTAAAAAACTCTGTTGATTTAACTTTTCAAACAGTGAAAAACAGCAATAAAAACAAATTTTCAACATGCAATGGTTATTTTTATGTCAACTATGTTGCAAGAAATCTTTAAGAAAAAACACTTCTAGTGGTCATTGACAAAAATCTGTGTTCAAGTAAACAATAATAGAGTTGTGCATACTAACTCAAATGTCAAAAGTCATTGAGAATAGATTACATAGAATGCCATCTGTAACACCAGGTTTAAATGTTCAAAGGAAATTTGGCAAATAAGTATGTAATGTTAGTCTTGTGTTTTTTTAAAATGCTATTATGAAAAGAGTTTAGTATTAATGCAGGAGTTGTTTCAATTACAAACTGCAGTTTTAATTACAGAGAAATTGACAAAACCTCTTAACCTCCACAAACTTCCACTGAAAGAGCATGACGCATGTTGAGGAGGGCAGACTGATAGGAATGATAAGAGGAAGTATATTTACATAAGTGAATTCTGTAAAGAAAAGAAAAAACAAACATCCCTGATGATGTAATGTTGTACAACTCAGCCAAGAATACCTCTGCATGCCAAAGTGAAACTGGCTTTGTTTAATATCTGACCTCAACATGCCCAGAATAACTAATAAATCTAAGTTACAGAGCAGATTAATAGGCTCACAACATAACATTCTAGGTTTTAATGAAACAACTTCCCCAATATTATCCACACATGAAAAGCTACTGTTTCACTGCAGAAGGGACTGAAAAAAGGATGTTGAATATATTTGAATGCTAATTTTAAAGTTAATGTCTGTAACTGGTTTAAGAACCCTATCATAATTTTTTTAAGGACGGGGTTAAAAAAAAAAACGTTAACACTTTATAATGTGCCATGAGGGCAGTCAAAAGTTTTAAACTAGGGCTAAATCCCATAAACCTCAAAGAAAGGAAAATAAGGGAAAATGCTTTTAACCCCTTGGTGGAGGTGTTAAATGTGAAAACATAGTGAAACAAACTAAATCAACATCGGTAACTTTCTTCATCCTGGCAAAACCGCTAATGTTGTCAAATTTGAATTCAGACGCACAGAACTTGCAGAACATAAATCTGAAAGCTGATGAAACAGTGAAAATATATTTCTAAGTTTTAAAAAAACAGTTGTTTTTTTATTAAATCATCTCATAAGTAAAAATAAAACATATGAGTGTGTACTTAACTATTCTAGCTGTGTTTGAACTGTCCAGTGTGTCACTGCTCAGTTCACTGTGTTAGAAATTCCCTATGCAATTTCATAGAAGTAGCGTACACCAGCTGTACATCATATAAATTGAAAGGGATATTACACAACACCAAAATGAAATTTCAATGGCGTTGTCTGTTCATTACTGATTCTCTGGCAAAATAGCTCCTGAGACACAATCCATCAGAAGCTTAAGCAGCAACACCAAGATTTCCCCTTTCCATGGGGTCAGCTCTTCCAAGGGAATCCCAAGGTGTTCCCAGGGCAGTCAAGAAACATAGTCCCTCGAGAGTCCCTGATCTTCCTCTGGATTACCTTCTGATGAGACATACCCAAAACCCTTTACCAGGGAGGCGCCCAGGAGCCATCCTAACCAGATGCCCCAGCCACCTCAGCTGGCCACAACAGTCTCTTCTGGATGACTGAGTTTCTCACTCCATTTCCAAGGGGGAGCCCAGAAACCCTGCAAAGCAAACTCCTTTCAGTCACTTGAAACTCCAGTCTTGTTCTTTCGGCAACTCAGATTGATTGATAAATCGAGAGCTTTACCTTTTGAATCAGCTCTCTCATTACCATGACAGACCTGTACAGAGCACAAATTACTGCAAATGCAGCAACAATTCATCTGTCTATCAATCTCCCAGTCCATTTTTCTCTCCTTCGCGAACAAGGTATGCAGATACTAAAACTCTGCTTTGGGTAGGATCTCGTGCCAGAACCAAAGAAAGCACTCAAGACCATGGTTTCAGACTTCGAGGTAGTGGTTCTCATTCCAACTGCTTCACATTCAGCTGAGAACTGCTAAAGTGAAGGCTGTAGATCATGGTCTGATGAAGCCAAGAGAACAGAGACTCAATCTTGAGGCCACCAAACCGGCTGCACCTAGAAATTATCATGAAGGTTATGAACCAGTGACAAAGCACAACCCTGGTGGAATCCAACTCTCACCTGAAAATAGTTCTAACTACTGCCAACAATGCAGACCAAGCTCTGACACTTGCCATGAAGGGACACAACAGTGTCAGGGGCCTGGACGCCTGAACTCCCCAAATAGTCCCTAGAAGACTTCCGGAGGGACACTGTCAAACGCCTTCCCCAAGTCTACAAAACATGTGAACTGGTTAGATGCACTCCCATGCATCCTCCAGGGCCCTGCTAAGGGTGTGGAGCTGGTCCAATGTTCCATGGACAGGATGAAAACTACACTGCTCCTCCTGAATCCAAGAGTCAGCTATTCTGCAGACCGTTCTTTCCAGATCCCCTAAATAGACCTTACCAGGGAGGATTAGGAGTGTGAGCTTCTTGCAGTTGGAACACACCCTGCGGTTCCTCTTTTTAAACCCGAGGACCACCACCCCTGGTCTGCCAATCCAGGGAAACTGTCCCCGATGTCCTTGTGACATAGCAGAGCCACGTCAACCAAAGTCACCCTACAACATCCAAAGTCTTAAGAAACTCCAGGCTAATCTCATTCACCCCCGGGGCCCTGCCACCAATACGTTTTTTTAACCAAATCAATGACTTCAGCTTCACCCAAAGTCCCAAGTCTCCACTTCCTCACTGGAAAACATGCCGGTGGGATTGCATCCCGACGCATCAACTAAAATTACACAAAATTGTTCATCTTGTGTCCAAAGAGCAGAACTCGAGAATTTTAAGCAACCTGCTTTGATACGCTTCTTTGAAATTTTAGCATATATATAATCAGAATTTTTAAAGATGTGTTATAAATAAACAGCAGGCCCCATTACAACAGTTTAGTTTGACACTGATGTGACACTACTTTTCTATTATTTGCAATATAAAAGCACAGGTTAATGATGATAGTTTTCTTGGAAACACTGGGTTGTTCTGACATTTTTTAAAACGATTTGTTACCCAAATCTACATAATGTAAATCATTATGTACATATGTGCACAATATTCACAGTCTGTGCATATTTATGAAATACCTTTGCAAGTAGTGTCCAAAATATATCACAATCTGGCTGCCTCACTTAATCAAATATTTTTCATCATCTAGATTTGGTAAATTATAAGAAAACAGAACATAACTATAATTTATACAGATGTGATTATTAAAAAAAAAAAGTAAAACAATACTATTTTTAAGAAATTAATTGTTGTACACACAATAAATGGACTACTGAAGATCTAATACAAAAGAAAGAAGAAAAAATGACATCAGAAAAGAAAAATCACAAAAAGAAAGGAAAAAAGCCCAACAGAAGTCAAAGAAAAATGTAAAAAGCGGGGTAAATTTTTTCAGATTATGATCTGAGAACCAATGGTCCTTTGGTTCTCAGATCTACCGTGGTTAACTTTGGTTCCAAGTTAACCTCAAGCTACGGCTGAGCATGTGAGGCATGTGATTTCCACTGGTACATTCACTCTGTGATGCTAATAACGGCAATGTGTTGGTTACATTAAAACACTACAATAAGTCTTGATATACAAAGAAGCTTACAAAAAAAAACTTCAGACTTAAAGCTTTAATATTAACACAAAGAGCATTCATAAGAAAGAGTTTTACTACACCAGCCCGACTTCTATTTATTCATAAAAATGACTGGTTGTCTTTCATGAATTTATCACTCAAATGATAAGAATTTTAAACTTAAAATAGTTTCCAAAGAAAAATATTAATTCCAAATCTTTGTTTTATGACATTAGCCTTTTTATTTTAGTGAAGTGACAACACAGGATCTAAGTTTATCAGAAAACTAAACTATACATTTATCTATTTAAACAAAACTATACATTTCTCAGACTTTTTCCTGTTATGTCAAACAAAACACTAAGACGCATTATGCAAAACATAAGCTCCCCTTGAACAATGTAAGCATCAGGCTCCTTGTACAGTGTAAGCAGTGGCTGAAGCTACTTTGACAACTTAATTACACATGTGAGGTGCAGCTGGAAGGAACAAACTGTAGTAAGAGTCAATGTTCTGAAACCAGCAAGATAAAATAAATCAGACAAATGAAATAGGAGGACTTTCCATCAGTGTCAGGAAATACCACTCCCAACTAAGACGATGTTTCAATACCCAGACAGAAAGAAGTATTTGCTCAGCACTTCTGAAGAACCAACATAAGCTTTAGACTTCAATTTTGCACTTAAAAATAAACCCAAAACAAATCCGAGACCAGGATTCTGGCTTTAGAGTAGACATATTGCTTCAGAAATATAAATAAGCAATTTCCACACCACGGTAGAAAGTGATATGACCTGGACATATTGTGAATGAAAGAACCTCCATGCCAAGGCAATGAAGAGTATAAAATATTTTTTATTTAAAAGTAACACTCAACAGTTGTTATTTTTACTTTATATATGAGCTAAGTAGACTATATTTCCAAACTGCAACATGTCTCTGACATGTAAAGTATCACTTGTGTAAACATTTGCCTTAAGTGAAGGTAACTGTTTCTTAAAGTACAATATCAGACAGAATAGCAAACTTGTAATAAGAGTAATAAGGTCAGAAGAGGGGCTGCTCTGGTCCGGATGGCTTGAGAGCAGGGATTAAACCGTGGAACAGCAGCATCCTGCCCAAAGTGCATTGATCATGGCTTGACTTACTGAATACAGGAAGCTACTGGGATGATTTTTTTTCCACCAGCTTCTTTCTTGCTACAAGAAGTTTTCAGAAGGAAAAATTGTTTCATACCACCAAAAATCCAAATTCTACCAGATTTCCATGACAAAACTAGATCTTGTTCTGAATGTTCCACTTCTTGGTATATTCGCTAGACAAAATTTTCATGTTATTTTTTTTCTACTTTCCTGTTATGATAAAAAAATTAACTAGATTTTGGGCTATTTTGTGCTCAAGACAAAGTTATTTTGTTTTCTTATAAACACCAATCAAATATAAACTCTTTTTGTTCTGAAACAAAATAAGATAGTTTATCCCTTGTCCAGAGTCTTGTCGACTTTTGACCACTTCATTTGGAGAAATGTTCCCTGATTTCAAATCTTTGGTTTACAGTGGCACTTGTAATTCTAGCCTCCAGTGTGATACCAGATTACAGATTGAACCTCCAGATCAACATCAAAACAGTCATAAGACATCTGTCCAAAGCAAAAATCCAAAACCTTATAACAATTGCCTTTGCAGCAATACCCCTTGAGACATTTGATTATGCACTAGGTCCATGCAGTGCAAGAGGAAGTTTTGAGACTGTGTGTTCACACCAGAAACAGTAAATTGTTCACATTTAAATGCAATAGTTTAATGTCATTGTTAATATGTAGATATTGGAGCCACAGTCAGTGGTTTTTGTCACTGTGAGGAAAATGTTAAATGTATTCACTGTTTGATGTATGATGACTCGATGTGGAAATTCTGTTCATCGTGTTTGGACAGAATATTAAACTAAGACCAAATTAAATGTTATTGAATAAGTTATTTCAAAAATTGACAGGTAAAAATAGACTGTGGCTAGATTTTTTTTTTACCTCGTCAGTCACAGTGACAGACAACAAAGAAGTCTAGCACAACCTCAATCAGATACATAAACCTTAATTGCAAAATGAATGAAATGAAGCAGGGACATTCACTTAGGATTTTTGGAGGTTAAGGGAATAAATCTTTTGTGACAGCTTTTTTTTTTAGTACTTCAACCCACTAAAGCAAGAATGTTTTACAGTGTTTATGTTCTGAGGTACAAAATGAAACAATCTCAGCTTTCCAGGATTAATGTATCATTAACCAGTTTTGAGTTTGAAAGAACCAGATGTGCTGTAACGGCTGCAACTGCTGCTGTAGCCATATGCCTGCGTTTCGCTCCTAAGGTGAGCAAACATGTAAGTCTAAATTAGCAGAAGGTTTTTTTTTTTGTTTTTTTTTTTACAGTTGTTCCTTTCCATGTGATTTCAAATTACCACATAAATGATACAGTATAGTCAACATGATTTTAATGTTTTTTGAGATGCGGTTGCATATGGTGTCCTCCAAAAGTACTGCATTCAAGCAGTCCTTTATGGTACAATGTTGGAAACATTGATATTGACAACTGCAATTTGATATGTTGTGTGCGTGTCATCTTGACAAATCAATCTTACTAGTATTTATAGACTATCATGCTATAAACACAAAAGGTTTAGTTTACACATTATGAACTCAACCTCAAAAAGCAGGTGTAAGTCTCAATGTAGGACAACGAATGTTTTAAGACCTTTGGAAACAAAATGTGAAATAGTAGATATATTAATGTAATAAATTTAACATCTAAGAATAAACTAACAAGCCTCTGTCTATTATGAGCTAGATTAGTGTTTAGAATAGTAGTTTAGGCCTTTTGGGGAAGTCCTGAATAAGGGGTTTCCTAATTCACATGCATTACCCATTATTTAGGAGCAATGAGGTTTGGTGGTATAAAACCCTAAAAATAGTTTGGAAGGAATTTAACAGAGGAAGGGAATGCATGCCAAACCAACAAGTCTCAAAGGCACCTCCCCAAATCATCTTGAGGCAAAGCATCAATCAAACCCTCCACATCAGTGGCAAATTCACTCAGCGGTCATAAAACTCTACAGATCAAGCGGCAAGCTGAGCCAAAACCAGAAAGGCTCAGCTCAGTAAACCCAAATCCTTATCACTGTCTCATAAAAAATAAGGAGGGTCTTAGAATATTATGCTGTAACTGTTGTCCAGCAAGTTCCTCTCTGCCTTTGCTGATCACGGCTTATCTTCAACATCTGGGGCAATTTACCATGTTGTAAAGGGGAAAAAATTTAAGTAAAAAAACTCCATCAAGGTACACATTTAGACTTTCAATTAAAATTGTGTAATGTTGGGGATTTAGGTTACTATGTCAACAAGCAACAAACTCAGAAGGCAAGTCAGAAAAGAAAAGCAAGGTAAATTCTTGTACAAATAGCGTAATGCCATTTTCAAAGGTGAACCCTGGAGAAATTATATTTTACACTTTAAAAAAAGAGCACAAAAAACCTGTAATTAATTTATCACAGGTAACTGCTCTTTTATAAAATGTTTGCATGTATAACCTACCACCAGTTTGTAAACTTAAAGCTGAAGAAAATGGACAAAATCCTTACCATTCTTTCTGTACTACAATCCTTATTACACTCTATTTCAAGCAATTACACTGTCAGCAGGAGCTGTAATCTCCAATTGCTGCTAAAAGCCCAAGTTTCCACATTTTCTGGAAACCACAGTCGTGAGCTGCTCATGCTGCAGTGCAGATGGACCCTATTGGGCAATTTCAATATCCCTAATATTACCCGGTTCCTCTCGGGAGGAAACATGAACATTCAAAAGGTCTAAATAATTCCGGTCAAATTACGTGGCCTTTAATGAACTACAAAAGATGTGCGGATGTTTTTACAGGCCAGAGCTCAGGCTTTAACGGTAATTATGAAAACAAACCATATTAATGATATCATTTATCATTTCCACACATTGGCGGTGTGAGGCCTACCACAAGGTTCCACTGGACATAAGAAACACTAGTGATTGTCTAAACAAAATGTAAGATTTTCCATACACACATGAGATTTTTCAGTTCTTTTCAAAATCCTTTGGGCCGTTGTGCAAATTGCGCGAGAGCTCCAGGGTGAAATGTCAAGGCCCATCTGTTGCATGAACCTATGCCAAACAAGCTCCCTGCATCCAATCAGAATATGATTACAATTCAACATATATCAACTTTATATGGAACTATATATACAAAGATTTACTAAATTCTTTATTATTTATTCTTGTTATGATCTTATAATTATCCTCATTAATATAATCACAGCTTTAATAAGAAAAACAAGCTGGCCTCATACTCTTGGGTTAAAACCCAGTAGTCAGGTTCCTGCCTCCCAGACAGGGGAGAAGTGCAGGGCTTCATTTAAATTCCACATGTTTGAAAGATTTCTCCTGTAAGTCTGGCTTTACTCCAAATTATGTCTCTTGGGTTCGCATACCACTGAATAATTTGTCCAAATGTCATTTGCAATTCCCCAAAATCTTCTCTTTACCCAAAGCCTTTCAGAAAACATCTGTAACAAATAGTTGTTTTGAGAATACATCAGTGCTGTTACTGGTACATGACCTGAAGCTGTGTACGAAGCATTAAAACAAGTCTAAATTTCCATAGAACTGGAAACGTGATAACATGAGCAGTAGCCACCTGCATAGAATGATATTTACCATTAGTTCTGGGGAGCTCAAACTCATGTGTTACAAATCTTTTTGCTGCTGCCTATATAATTAGCTGTAATTGACTTCCCTTGAAATGTGTTTCTTCTGGGACATCTGGCCTTGAAACTTCAGCCTTCCCATATAAGGGGCCAGCTCTGAGCTGCATTTGGAATTTTATAACCAGCATGGGTGGCAAACATGAGTCCAGAAAAATCTAAAATATTGTATCCAAGACAACCGCCTTTACATCACTGAACTTCAAAACTAAAAAGATTTATGACTACAGGAACTATAAAATATCTAAAGTGTGTAAATGCGATATTATGAAATAGGCATTTTAATGGCATTAAACTGATTAAATGGTGAAACCACAAAATGTTGGACATGGTACTCTTGAGAAACCTAATAAGACAAAATCTTATTAGGTTTAGGTTTATTAAATCTTGCTTTTTTGGTTTCATTTAAATGGGTACTTTCTAAATCATTTCTTAATGATGCTGAGAGAAGTACTTGTGAGTACTTGGCAAAATCTGCATCTTGAATCAGGTAAGACTTCTCATAATTTTTTTTTTCCTTGTGAAAAAAAACTGTCTAATGAGGAGTAAATATGTTACGTATTATTGTAACAATCCATTTTATTACAGTCCAGGTGAACTCTTTAGTGGATTCAAACCTTACCAGTAAAATATTTTTTTACTTTAAAAAGTACATTCCCCTCCATACAGCATCTTTATTACTGCACGCAATTGCTTATATAGCTGATGGTGGGCATATCCCACCACTTACTCTTAAGTTGAGTCTGCCAACAATTTTAAAAATGTCTATTTTCATGTATTTCACTGTTGTACTGCAGGTAAAAAAAAAAAACGAACAGATGAACAGGAAAAAATGCAGCTCCAGCTGATTCCTAGTAGGACACAGTCAACAATCTTGGGGTACACCAATAGATGCAACAGCATGAATGTTGAATTGGCTAAATTAGCAGCATTGTGTTGGGATAATATTTAAACTGCATGAAATAATCCAATCCTAAGAAACATCTGATATGGTTTTCTGAAATGGCAGAAATTTGCTGTCAATTCCCAGAGCCTTGCTCAGAGCAAATGCAAGCTTGTATCTGCTCTGATTACTGTCTGCGTCAGATGATATAATTTCTGCCATCTCCTCACTACTAGAGATATACAGAGGCCTTGACACAGCTGTCCAGGGTTTGTACCTTTCCCCTTTGTGTCAAGAAGGGGGAAAGGTGTGTAAAGAAGCTGCATTTGAAACACCAATTATAGTTTTTGAAGACATTAAGGTAAATGTAAAAGAGAGTTTTATTTTAGCATACAGTGAATCTTAAATAACAAGAATTTCTGGTCAGTGCTAAAATATGCTTCTCATAAAGAACTGACCTGTGCTCCATCTTTTAACTTGAGAATGCACTCCATGGTGTTGATGGTGATGACAACAGGCTCTGAGCCCAGCTTGGTCCAGGGTACGTGGATCCGTAGCTCATGGATATGGCCGCTCATGAACGTAAATGGTAACTTCAACTCCTGCAAATAGACAAAGATATAAAAAATACAAACAATTGTTAAAATAAAAGTCAGAGCGATACTTAACTGCATTCCAAACAGTCCTTCATGACATCAAAGTTTCACCCATGGACAATATATTGGTGATATGCAACCTAAAGTTCATCTTCTAGAGGGACAACGATGTTAAACATACAGAATGTTAGAATGGCTAAAAGCTAAACTTGAAAACTGCTACTTACTTTCTAATCTGACTGAGCTTGAGCCATTTAGAAAATGAAAAAAAGTCACACTCTAGAAATACAAAGCTGTTAGAAACATACCAAAAGACTTGCACGTATAAGTGCAACAAGAAGATTCCCGGTTGGTGTTTAAGCAGTTACCTCGATAGAATCCATATGGACTTCAATTGAAAAATGATTGTGATCATGTTGTAATTTAGTGGGGTACAGCCAGCATCCATTTAACGCCATAGAGTTGGCTCTACGGCATTAAATACCGTATATGTCTCAGTAATGGATTGTCAACACACTCCATCACAGAGACACACTGGACATACACACATTCACACACACAACTAAAGCCAATCACAGTAATATTAAACCCATTTCTCTAAAACTATCCATATATTGAAGAATTGTTCATCCTCTTGATGGCCCCAGGTCATTACTATTTAATTTCATTTTGTGGTCATAAATTCCCTCTTGGGAACTCACTCAAATGTTGTTTTGTCCTTTTTGTTCAATCAGTGCATTCATTATATCAACATTCTACATAATTGTACATTGGTGTGTAGACACAGCTTTCTAAACTTCCAGGTCTATTACTGGAAAATGAATAATTTGCTTTTTTTACTTTCTTTCATAAGCAGCAACAGGTTTGAGATCCAGAATTAAAACACAACTGTAATACAGACCAATGACATTAAGCGCAAATATATCAAAAAAGCAATTAGTTTTTACTTAAGTTCACTTCATAATGAGGTGACTCGGGCACCTGCACTGAACCACTACTCAAAGCATATTTCTTTATTTATGCTGTTTGTTGCATAATCTTCTAAGCTACATTTTCTCAGACAAATACAAAGTTATGTTTACAACTTGTTTGCACCTCTGACAGTGTGGCAGATAAAATGTGGAGCACTGTAGTAAAGTATGGAGTCCATCTTGATCAATGTTCAGAGAAGCACAAGTTCTATTTAGCATACATTACCTGCTCCAACACATCCAGCTTCAGGTCCAGCTTGCTGAGCACCACATCCCCTCCCCATAGAGAAAGCTGTAGGTCAGATGGCTTCAGGTTCTTTATGTACTTGTTCACATAGCTCATCAAGAGCGGCGTGACATAGGACTCCAGCATCTTTTCACTGTGGTGGACACAAGTCAAAGGCTCAGCGAAACACTACAATGTCGGGCAATAATGGTGTTCATTTGTAGAATTTTGTACCAGTGACTGGGGTGATAAGGATTGGTGTAGAGCGCAATTAAAGCTCTGCATCCCCATCCCACAAATAAAGATGATTTACTGTCAACACAGTCCATCACAGAGACACACTGATCATACACACATTCACACAACTAAGGGTAACTTAGAGACACAGTTTAACCAAACAGTCATGTCTTTTGGACTATGGGAGGAAGCTTGTGTACCCAGAGAAAACACACACATGTGATGGGAGAACCTGCAAACTCCATTCAAAAAGAACCCAGGCCTGATTTGAACCTCCATGCTCCAAATAAACAGCTACTCTCTAAACAATAAACATTCAAATGGCTGATGACTGGAATAAAGTACAGGAACATTGAACAACTGGACTCTGGAAGTACAGAACGAATTTAAATAAATTCATTTAAGTATATGAGATGTTCAAAATGTGTTTAAAGCATACATGTTTAATGTGTTCTCAAGTGCTACTAGTATGATTAAATGCCAAACTTATGACATATTTATACAATTTAAGGTGTGTGATAGTCTTGCACTATTTTTTTTGGTGAAAAATAGTCATGCCCAATAGAAGACTATTGGTGGTAGGGATATGGGCGCATTGCAAAAGACTGAAATTAAGCATTGGTAACAGCAGAAATCCTAATTTTAATAGTTACCGAACAGAAGGTAAAATAATCTCAGGTGCGTCACTAAAGGTAGTACTTCGGTATATCTGAAAATTAGAATGGAAGGAAGTTAATTAAAGATATTGGCTACACCTGTGTTTCTTCTGCAGTTAAAACTCCAAATATCTGCAAATAACATGACATTTTGTGTACATTAACGGCGTATTCCTATCTGCTTCATATCAAAATGTATCAAACAGTTGTGTCGTTCTCCGTTTAAAAAATATTTTTATGAAATACTTAGCTCCACAAACTCTTATTTACGCGTTAACTTTTCGCAAATTAAACTTTACCACAGTCGTTTAACGTGAGAGCTAATGCAGCTTTTCCTTGCGAAATGCAACACGGGACAACCAGTACCAGTAATTAGCATCCTATATTTCAAAATGATGGAGACATAAACAGAACTAAAGTGCTGCGTAACCCCAAGTTTAGCTTACCAAGGAGCAGTTCTCGATATTGAGAGAGAGAGAGAGAGGCTAGCTATGCTAACCCTACCTGTCATTAAAGCAGCTTCGTACTCTGGCCAAAAATGTTCAGCTGTGGCAAAGAAAAAGACACCCTAAAACAAAAACATTGAAGGTTTAGACAAAAGATACGCTTCTTACTTGATTCCAGCTTCTGTCCACCCACTATTTCTTGAATTCGGCGTTTCTCCTGTCAGCTACATCCCATAGCGGCTACAGCTCAAACGTCATCTGTAAACACCAACGCGGCTTCCGTATGACAAGCGTTGCCTTTGCGTTCGTGGGAAAAGAGCCTTTCCCAAACCAGTTTACACACTCAGCAACTGAGACAACCAAAACGCTATGAATCCGTCAATAGGTTATTTGTTTCTTCTGTGGTTAGCACACGGTGCTTTTGTGCTCTTTAAAACATTTATTAGATTAACGATTTTAAAGCCTTTTCAAAGATTCAACGCACTTACAGTGGATCAACATTATGTATTAGATTGAACATGATTGGCTCCTTATTTCTGTGCACATTTTGACTGTAGGTTGTTAAATAGCTTCTTGGTTTTTAAATAGCTGTAGATGTTTATCACAGTTGTGTTTTATGATACATTCAATTTATGAAAATCCAACTATTAATATTTGCTATTTTAAAGTTATGCCCTGTAAAGACTTTTCTACAAAGTAATCAAACTTGTTAGAATTTCCCCTATATAAAAACATACAATTGTTTTCTACTTGTTTTGGTTTTTTGTTGTAAAATGTTGTTTAATTCATATGTAATCTACCAGCCCAAACATTTGCAAGCCTCAACACCCACATGCTTCTTGTGACGTCATGCGAGGCATGAAACAACTGGCCAACTGTTCTTTTGAGTGCGTCCATTTGTATTTTTCTTCTGTTGGATTTCTACTTAAATTAAAAGAAAAAATAATCAAACCCCTTTTTTCTGTTAACTGTATTTTTCTTCTGTTCTGTATTTCTCCAGCAAGCTGTTATTTGAGCGTAGTGCTTTAATCTGCAGAAGATTTGATCATTTAAGAATCCAGGTCAAATCTGTCAAAGATTTTGTGTTCATCAAAGCCAAATGTATATATATA
>CAEGAD010007284.1:0-15757 GCA_903067055.1 Poeciliopsis paucimaculata | reverse complement strand
TTGCACTTATTTATTTATGCACCCCGGCATCATCTGTGCCATGTGAGCGTGTCTTTTCAAAGGCTGGAGAAGTAGTGTCAAAAAAGAGGAATCATTTGAAACCAAAAACTGTGGAGAAATTGTTAATAAAAATGCATGAACTCATCCAAGTTACACAAGCATTAGCCTATTCACTACCCCCTCCCTAGTTCCACAAGCCCTTTCACTGCCCTCTGCCTGATTAAGCCCATGCCATTTTTCTAGAGTCACAGAAAAACATTATTACACAACATGCCATATCACATGACACTACTATTTTGGGAAAAATTACACACAAAGAATACATTCAAACAATATTTTATTATACACATATGTGTATACATAATTTATGTAGACAAATGATTTCGTCCTACACCTTTTGTGAAGTCATTCCCAAGAGCCATAATAGACAAAAATTCAATGCATCACATGTGTTAAGATACAGCTGGCTGTGATTATACACCTGGCCAGTAGGTGGTTTCGTGAGCACATGAAGCCTCAAGAAATGAACCCTTTCTCGAACCAGTTAGCTCAAGTGGTTCAATGCCTCATGAGGCTTCATCTCACCATCACTAGTTGTTGTTGAGAAAATTGTTGGCTTTTGCCTGGAAACCACCGAGATGACGTCAGATGGCGGTTACATGATGTTCACGCGAGATTCGCAACCAAAAACCGTTGAGTTAAAAAAAAAACAAACAAACTTTCGACTCAACCGAAAACTTGGGCTTGCAACCAAAAAAATTGATTTTTGTTTGGAAAAATAAAATATGCAAAAATAAAAGTCTCCAACAAAAACTAGTAATTTCAATAATAATAAAAATAAAAAAGCTTTTAAAGCAATTTTTTTTGTTTCAAACAAATTCTCACAATTTGATTGAGATATTTTTTTTGTTTGAAACATTTTGTTTTGAAAATCCAAAAATATTTATCACAACTCATTTTTTTGGTTTGACATTATTATTATTTTTTGATCGAATACTACTTATTTTGTTTGAAGTGTTTTTATTATTATTATTATTATTATTATTATTATTATTATTATTATTATTAAATAATTGTGAAACAAATTTAACTCAATACAAAGGGTCTCAGAAATAATATTTATTACATAGGCCTAATATGTTGAGAGATGATGAAACTGGCTCATGTGCTCGTCACGTTTATTGCTTATAATAATAGTTGCAGCACAAAAGACGGCAGAGAGAGGGCAAGAAAGTGTCAGGATAGAGCTCTGTGATGAGTTAAAATGATAAGTTAACAAGCCTTTATCCTCTTAAGAAAAGCAACAGATACCGGTGATCTGGTGATGGGATGAAGCTTTGTTCATACAAAAATGGTTAATATTAATAGATTTTACTGCACATCTTGGCTGTGGGCCAGTGTAAGGGAACTGTCCAGGATCTGCGGTTCGGAACAACATCAAGGACGTAAAATTGATTAGGTAACGATGCTAAGAAGCGCAATTTTCTCCAACTATTGATTTATGTTTGAGTAAATACGGTGGCATCTTTATTGATGGATCTGTGTTTCTTCTGACCTGTGTTTTTTTTTTTTTTAAATTTAATTTAATTTAATTAATTTTTTTACGCGCAGACACATGGGCACCCAGAGGCGCAACGCGCAGTGATGGGAAAACGCATTTTCCCCATCACATTGTCTCACACCGATGCAACGACGTTGTTGGGATCAAAACGCAAAGGCGAGAGGGCAATGGAAAAAAAAGACTTTAATTGGACAAATGCAGGAAACGGGAGCAGACCGGAGATATCGGCACAAACTAAGGTAAAGATGTGCATTTTTTTTTTTAAATTTATTCTGCGTTTTAATTTCTGAAAACTACGCTGGTAAGTAAAACAAACAAACAAACAAACAAAAAAAAAAACAAAAAAAAAATACGACAACAGCAAAAAAACAAAACAAAAAAAACAAACACACACACAAACATTTTCAGTTCATGATCGTGACAGTATGCCCTGGTTAATGGCAGGAAAATAAATAAACGAAAAATCCAAATGTCACCCAACACCGGCCCATCTAAAGTTTGTCAAATTTGAGAGATCCAACATGAAATGTAAAAGTAAGAGCGTAGCTATATGACGGAAATGTGAAAAAAATGTAGATTGTCCTTAAAAATGATTTTTGAAAGTTCTACCAAATTAATGAATAAAAATGAATGAAAAAAACCAAAAAAAACCCCAGACAAACTCGCTTAGAGCTGAATCCCCCACACTCCCCCTCCCAGATCCAACACCTTACTAATGCTTAGCTACCTATGTGACGCACCACCTGCTAAATGGCCAGAATAAATGACATCCCTTTCTGTGGACCGGTGCCTTTCAGGCACCCTCGTTTGATTGCGTTTCCAGGCACTGCATGCTTATAAATGGCATATTTATAAGCGTCTATTTTTAGACGATATCATTGGAGGTGGGACTTCTCACGGTAACCTATTAAAGGCTTCTTATAATCCTTGTCTCAACATCATCAGGTCAGATGCGGTAAAGATGATTTCTCTGAACAAGCTCAGATTGGGTAAGACTTTTGAGGGGTTACCTCTGCTGCGCACTTTGAACAAATGGGCGAGAAAATGTAGAGTGACATTATCATGGCTGTTTTGTCCCCCTGCAGTATTCCTGATGTGTGGTTTCTTCACTTTTTGGGGTGAGTATATAGGCTATTTATATTAAGCTTGAATCCTATAGATGAGAAACTTCTCACCTAATTTTTCATGTTTTTTTTTTTAAATATTTTTTTATTTTTTAACTAAATATCTGACGGTGTCTGTGCATGTAACATGTATGTGGGAGGTGGGTGCCCAGAGTCTGAACCTCCTTTCCATCACATCAAATAGAGTAAATTGCTCTATTTGATGTGAGCAATTTACACATCAAATTGTAAATTGCTGTGTAAATTACAATTTACACAGCAATTGTTCTTTGGGAGGCGCGCACGGCAGGAGCGCAGCGGCGCGTAACACGAGTCCAATTTGCGCCTCTGCAGGAGCTACTTTATTTGGAGCGTCAGAGGCAAAACGGGAGGGACAACATGCACTTCAACCTATGATAATTTTATGGAAATACTCTTCTCTGTGCCGCAGGAGGAGCGTTGCGCTCCTGTTCTGTTGGAGCCGCCGCTCTCCTGCGCGGAGCAGAGTTGAGTCTTTGAGAAGAGTTGGAGAAATGGAGGTTGACTTGCAAGAAAACTAACAGTCGTATGCGTGCCAGCTTTCTAGAAGGTTTCCCCTGCTGCGTACTATTCGCGCTTCGACAAGGATGCAGGATGCAGAAACTGAAAAAAAAAAAAGTAGAACTGAGATTCACTTCGGAGGTTCTTTGGAAACAGAATTGCTTTCTAATCTGTTTCCTGTGTATGGGCACGCAAAGGTGGACGCATGTGAGTCGGGGGGCAGTTTATGTTGTCTGTTTTCAGAAAGCAGCAACACAATGGCGATATTTTGACTTGATGCGTTCTTGGCAATTTCCCAAAGATGCAAGAAGTGCGCTACTTCACATGCGTAGCATATTGTTAGGAACCAGTTCGAAACCCATTTAGACTATAAGTTCAACTGAACCATTTGCTTCTTGCAGAGCCTGTGAAAACACGGACATGTGAGAATGGGTGAGTTTATTTCTTATCAATTTTTACATTTTTTTAGTTTTCAAAAACAAATTTACATTACAAAAGGATGGCATTTGCACAGGGATATATATAGTTGGTACGTGCAACTGGTACCATTTAATTCAGAATGTTTTAAATAATGAAATCTAAGAAATCCTCCAAGGACCCTCGAGACAACAGAACATCAATCGGGAAGAACAATGAGGAAGAACTGAATTAATAACTAAGTAACCATGAAGTGTAAAGGAAGGAGCCACTGGAGAACAGTGAGGAAAGCAAACTATATTTACTGAGGAATTAGTGGAGAGTGCCAAACAGCCCAGAGGGACTAATCAGGAGTGAATAATGCACAGCTGAGGGAGAATGCAAAACCTCTCCCTACAAAACAGGAGATCAGAGTCAGCTGGGAGAGAACAATGAAGACAGTTTGTGGACTGTGTTTAACAAAGGGGAAAAAAATAAATAAGAAGAAAAAGCGTTTCTGACGTCCTCCAGACTTTCTGGTTTGTCTTGGCAGTTGTCTTTTTTTAAAATTTATTCCCCTTCATATTTCTGTCCCCTCGCTTTCTGATTGGCTACATGCCACATTCAACATTTTCATTTATCTTGGGGCAACACAACACAATCCAAAGTGTGGAATATCCCTTATTTTAGATCTGAGTGGTCCCAACATCGTTCTGAGTGGACCAAAGCCCTCTTAAAGCAGCAGTGTGTAACGTTAATAAAATATGTGGTTGATAAAGCTATCAATATATTGTGATTGTATGATATGAGACAGATAATCTGAGAAAAACTGATGACGGCAGCTATGTTAACCGGTGGATAAATGGTTTTGTGGGAATGGTACGCTGTTTCTCCACAATTAGCACATTTAGAAGTGAATACACGAGGATGATTGACAGTGCTGGGTCTGATTGGTTGTTTTTCTTCAGACGGCAGGAGTAGCTCAGGGAAGGGTTGGAATATTTTCACAAGTTATCTGTTTGGTACTGTACCGTAACAACATGGTGACCATTTAACAAATGTCTGAAATAAATAAATACAGATTATATAATTGTGCCAAACTGTTTTTATCCAAGCCCATCAAAGAGCCTATTGTTTAAAACACCAACTGAAATCATGCATTTTTCACCAACTTGTCAATTTTTATTGACATGTCCATAACATTGGCTACGAAACAATCAGTTGTAACATTTGTTACTCTTATTTATGTTTTGCAGATCAACAACCACGGGAAATGGGTGTCCCTCACTGCTCACCTGTGGAAACGGATCTTATAATCCTCGAAATGACACTTGCTGTAAAGGTAATGATTTCATGTAAGACCATAAAATTATGAAACATGAGAGCTATTCAGTTAAATCTTTCCAGTTGACAATGATGCTAAACCACAAAAAATCTTGATATAAGCTTGATTAATGCTGACACAGCTTTAGTTTCCCTAATTTGCTCCACAAACATGAAGAAGAAACCCAAGTCTGCAACGTAATGACAATGACCTGGTGCAGATATTTTACATGGTTTCCTCATAAGTTTCAACTTGAGATAAAATGGGGGCCAGCTTCTTTTCCTTGCCCTCATGTCCCCACTACGAAAACCATTCCTTCCCCCCCCCCACCTCATTGTATCTATGCATTACTTTGTGTTGGTCAATCACATGAAGTTTCAATAAAATGCATGGAAATTTGTGGTTGTAATGTGAGAGACAGAGGAAAGGTTCAAGGGGTACAAATAATATAACAAGGCTTGTTTTTAAGACAGTTTTCAATTTCAATTAAAAACATTTTAGCATAAATTTCAGCCCGTTAATATTGTCTGAATGCATTGCGAGGTGAATTGAGGTGGGAAGTGTTTCTGGAAAACCTTGGGATAGGAGTGTGAGGTTTTATTTTGCAATGTTTCCCTTCTGTGCTAAAAAAAAAAAAAAAGTGTTACAATATGTAAACATAAGCGCTTCAATCCAATCATAAAGACAAGTTATATAAATTGTAAAGTCAACATCACCAGATAAAATACTAACAAAGGTTTCCCAGGAGGTTTCGTTAGGACAGTTTAGTCTTTTATCATTATGTGACTACATTTTCATTGAACCTTTGGTGTTTCAGGTAAGCTGACAGTAGGACTGAGTGAAAGGATGTCTCAATGCTGTGGAGGGAAGGCATACAACCCACTTAATGAAATATGCTGTAACCTAACTGTGAAACCCAAACCTTCACATGATGCCAAATGCTGTGGCGAAGGTACGTAGCAAAGTTAGAGGTATTGCAAAGTTTTTCACACTCAGAAAACATTCCACTTGGCCATATGTACATACCTCTACATAGAGATTTTGTAGTTGAACTGGGTTAAAGTTCAAGTAAAATTTGTGGGGTGACGGTGGTAGGAGTTCATCCTGTGATTGGTGGGTTGCCAGTTTGTATCCTGTCCCCTTGTGTCATTGGGTAAGACACTTCACCCACCTTGCCTACTGGTAGCCTAGCACATGGCAGCCCCACCTTTGTCAGTGGGCAGCTGTGGCTACCATCCAGTAGCTTGCCATCACTAGAGTGAGAATGTGTGTGTGAATTGGATGAATGACTGAATGTTGTGTGAAACGTTTTGTAGCACTCTGGTCTATACCATTTCACGGATTCATTTACCATTTAAGTGTTTCACGGATTGATCTTTTCAATTTAAGTGTTTCACGGATTGATCTTTTCAACAGTGCCTTATAATCAAAAGAAGAACGTCTGCTGCAGTAACAATCTGCTGGAGAAACGTACTCCTGACCATCTGTGTTGCTACGGAAAACTGTTTGACTCATCAATTGAGAATTGTTGCCAGAATGTGTTTCCTCGGATACAGCTGAAAATCAATAATTCCAAAGTCTGTGGTAAGTGACTTTTTTTTTTTTTTTTTTTTTTAATTTGTAAAAAAGATTATTCTTGATTTTACCTGATGGTAGGCAAAAAACCTTAGGTTTGCATTTCCAGTTTGCAGCTTCAAATCCAGTCTCATCTTGTAGCTAGCCGGAGTGCTAACTAGCTCCTCATGTGGCCACTTGCACATAGACATGAATAGCACTTGCAGAGTAGCATGCAACTGCAAACTATGTCCCAGAGGAACAAGACATGAAACTTTTCAGTTCCCATTTAGTATTGACATAAGATCGCAACAAAATTCACGTAAATTAATTCACACAAATAACAGAAACGTAAAATCACATTAAACACAAGCAAAATACGTGGCAGTTAAAAAAAATAGCATTTTTAAAACGGACTACATTCTTAGTTAATTTTTACATTCCTAAAAGTTAAACTGCTTTGACTTCATTATAATAGACGACAAATGCACTCAGACCTCTAAGTGAAAATTATGAAAATGATCTGGATTTAGTTTTATTCTATTTAAAAGTTATTTTAATTTTCTTCCATACAAAAAGCTGCAAGAAATGCAACAATTAAAAAAAAACAAACAAATAAATTATATATATATATATATATATGCTTCACAACGGCAGGCAATTAGTGCCGTGCAGGACCGTTTATGTTGGAATAATTTTTAATAGGCCAACAATAAAAATGTTAATTTTTGCTCATAATTATGAAAGCACAAAGTGAAATTATATTTGTTTTACATTAAATATTTGCAAATGTACTTATGTTTACTTTTACAGAGAAGAACTTAACATGTGATCCCACATTTTCTGGGAAGAATTACTGGTATGTAATAACTACATTTTGTCAGCTTGTGTAGTAAATGTATCAAACACTAACGCATGACTTTCACATTTGTTTATGTTCACATTTTGCCTTTATTTCTTTGTTTATATATTTCCGTTTTGTCCATCCTACATGCATTCTTGTTCACTCTGCCATTTTAAAAAAAAATAAGGTCTGTTCCTATAATCAAATTAACAAAAACAGTTTTGATGAATTTTTAATATGCATTAAGTCAATAACTATTCCACAATGCATTATTTCAGATACATATGTCAGCAAATGAAATTATTTATCTACTTTCCTAATAGACTGCCACACAGTTTGAATTGCTTCTGTAAGATATAAGGTTTTTCATATAAACAATAAAAATTCAAAATACATTTTGCCATTTGGTTTTGTAGTATTCTTAATTTTTATCCGTTTGATACTAATTCATTTATCTTTTTTTTCCACCTCCAGCGAGGACTCGAATCCAAGAAGACAGGACCAGACCTATATCAGCGAGGTAGATGTAAAAGAAACAAACGCTAATGACTACACTGAAGTGCAACACCTGATTCAATCCAGTTTTTTTTTTATTGTATTATAAGTTAAGTATATTTCTGTGAAATGAATATATTACATAAATGTATTACATATATTACTTAAATGTATTATGTTTTTACAGAACAAAAACATAGTACAACAGCCAATACAAATTACATTCTATCAAATGCCATTATCAAAATGTACATCAAGTAAATTGATCGAAGTTCCAGTTATTACTAAACAAAGCAGATGAGTTTTCAGACATGATTTAGCATAGAACCAGGCGATTTATAAACTAACAACACTATTTTGAAGTCCGTCCTGTGGCACACGTGGAGCTGGTGGTGTGCTCCATCTTCCTGGTTTTAGTGAGAACGCTCGCAGTTTTGGATCATCTGCAGCTGTCTGACTTTTAATGGAGATCATTGAAGACACTATTGCAGTAATCAATTTAACTTTATATTTCTGCTTTTGTTTTTTCTTTCAGAAAAATGCTACATCCACCCAGAAGCAGGTTTGTACATTCCAGGTTGAAACGGAGGTGTACCATAAGAAGGAAGGTTTTGACTGCTGTGGTCTCTACTATTTCAACACTACCCTCTGGTCGTGCAATGAAGACAAACTGGGTGCAAAAATCTAAAATGACAGTAATTTGTTGTTTTAACCTGACTAGTTTCTGTGTTTTTATAGTGAAATTTATGTAGTGGATTTTTTTTTTTTTTGTGCGTGTGTGTGCAGTCTAAACATCAGTCAGAGAATATTCAAGGAAGATCTTTGCTTTTAATCACCATTTGTAAAAGCAAAGTCTTGGGTATATCCCTCTTTTATTTAACTTACTTGGTTATTCTGGATGTCATGACTCTGTACAGGGGGGTCCTAAAATTGAGTGGAGAGAAAAATGGCTGCTGCCGTACTTCAACATCTCATCATCATGAGAACACCTATTCCGTATGCTTCAGAAACTAAGCTGTGTAAAATATGCACTTGTTTAATGATGTTTTGACTGACTAACCACAATGTCAGTTCTCCAGTCCACTTTGTTCATGTATTCTCAGTAGGTTGCCAGTGACTGGTCCTACATGCTTATTGTTACTGTATTACGTCTCATTTTTGCAGTGCTAAACCAGTGTGATCTCATCTTAGCTAAGAACCAGTCTGTCTTTCCATGTTTAAAGAACCAGCTCTGCCTCTTGGCTTTAAACTATACTCAACATTTTTGTTTCAGGATTGCAGTAGAGGGCCATAGCTTATGGACCCAAATGACTGTTCTTGTCTCTGATCCATGTCGACAGCTCAGTTATGATTGCAGTTTTAACAGTCAGTGGTTTTCAACACACTTTACAACGCCAGCTGGATCTTTACGACGGTCTCATTGTGAACTGGGAGTGGGCTCATGGTGCTGTTTTTGCAAGCCAGAGTACAGTGGGATTTGTGATGAGTTTTGGTGCTAACTGCTTTCAGGAATACAACAACATAACTATATTCAAAGACAAGAATATGTTTACAAATAAATATTCATAGCACTAATGGTGCTACTGTTTAACCAGGCACACAATGTTAGAAGTGCTTATGGAAAACCGAAATGTCTCTGCAATAAGCTCTGGCTTTCCCAGCCGTCTTAGCAACTTCAGGGGTGTTTTTGTTGCTTTTTTGGGCTAGTACTCAGGAAATGTTTGCGTATAAACAAAATGAACCAATATTAACTCTACCTAGCTCTAATAAAAACTCTTGACGTTTGTTGGAAAATTAAATCATCATTGTGAAATAGATTCATCTTTTTAAGAGAATATTTGAGCTCTGCTGTACAAATGAATCTCTTCGAACAACTTAAATTATTGAATTTTTGACCTGACTTGTCAATATTTAATGAGTTTTTGTTCAATTTGAGGCACTTTAAAATGTAAAATAACTAAAAAGCAACACTTGCCCCTTATAATATCACTGCCTTTACCTGTTGAACACATTTCTTTCTTTATTCTGTCTCAGCTGTGACTTGGTGCCACAAAGAGTTGACTCTTTGAGTGGTATAAACAGACTTGGTCAGAAGCAAACATTAGCACAAGAAATTTATTCATGGGTTAAAAAAACAACTTGTGAGCAAATACAGTTTATACTTACAATCTTTAGGATTTGAACAGCTTTTCACTCTAGCATTAACATTTGTTGCTGAATTTATACTATACATGCAACTACTTAATTACTATGCACATTATATAAGCTGGAAAGTTTCTGATGTGGTTTTTTTTAACCGAAATTAATGCCACTAAATATGTAGAAATGCAATCTCATCTGCAGACCATGTTTATCTTAAAGGGGGGGAAGTATTATGTAAAATCGACCTTTTTAAGCTTTACGTCATGTACATAAGAACCGAGCGCTGTCCTCGACAACAAAGCTCAGTGTTTAAGCGTCTGAGCTTCCGCATTACAGAGCAGCAATCGACTAAGCTCCTTCAGACTAGCCAGACGAGCATAATCCAAGAAGTTTATGCTCTGCACTTTCAAATGGAGAGTTACTAGTGGAGCTCTGCATTTGATTCTCCCAAAAGCCAAGAGTGTCAGAAATAGCAAGAGTTCTTAAAGAGACAGAGATTGATTTCGCATTTTGAAATCATAATATATTTTTACAATGCTACTGTCTATAATGGTAAAAGTGAAGTTCAATCAGTGAAAAAAAGCTATCCCATCATTCCACCATATATTTTCTGCTTGTCTTGGGGGGAGATCCATTGTCCTAGCAGGGTCTGCATAGGCTGCTGGAGTTTATTTCCTGCAGATTTTTGCCCAGGGAACTATATGTTTACATATATGCCTATATGCTACTTTTATTTTTTTAATATTTGAATACTTTTCTTTTGCTCCAAAACAAATATTTTTGTATGCAAAAGGTCAAGTCAACCGTGACTTGATGAATGAGCTAAAACAGAACATCTAACAAGTTCAGGGACATGAATGTAAACATTGTAATCCTATATTGTTAATGCGTCAGTTGTCGAAAACGACAAGAAAACAACAACATAGCTTTTTGTGACTTATGTTTCTTTGTAACAACATTGAACAGTTCATATGAATGTGAATTCTGTACTGTGTAACACATGCAGTAGTTATGGAAAACATGGTGACTCTGAACCTTTCCTTATTACTGCATGTATTTGAATTAGTTTTTTTTTTTTTTAAATAAAAAATATACTCAATGTTTATTCACAATATTTTTTTTTCTATCAATATACTGTATGTTTATAATGACTGTTATCTTTCAAATAAAGATTTCGACCATTCACAGTTGACTGGGTTGGTTCTTAATAGAATGATTTATGATGAAGTCGAGGTTTTGTGTAACTTTACAGCCTAAACTATTCATTGTATTGATGGGACGGCTTTTATCAGTTCTTCAGTTCTTGCAAAAATATTACACACCCCTCGATCCTCAGTGTAGTTTAATGAAGTGTGCGCAGTGCACAGCTGGACAACCGTACATCTTTGACAGAGTCAGACCCAGAAGCAGAAATACTGGAGCCTCCTGCACCACGACGCTGGAACGTAACTTTTTTAAAAAGGCCTTATTGCAAGGCAATGTTGACCAAAGCTAATCAAGATTTGATTAGTTTATTAGTATAAACTAAAATGTAAGTGATATGTTTAAGAGGGCCTGAAAATGGAAACTGATAAGCCGTTTATTTTCTGGAGAGTTGCAGCGTTTACGGTGTTTAGAGAAGCTGGCTTACGCAAGTGTTTCTGTGTTTTTCAAAGAGCTGCAACCAGGCTTTTCAACCTAATCCTTTAAATCTAAAGAAAACAACACATGAAAGGTTGACTCATACACCTGTGTTTGCTTCTTTAAGTCTCCTGATAAGTCGTGAAAATAAACGCGCTCTTTGTTTGGTGTTAAACACAGGTCTCACTCTCTGCTTCTCTATGGCAGCCCTGAAGTGCAAACCACTTCAACAAACACAACTACAGATTGAAGGACACGAGAACATATGCAAAAACACAGTGACATTATCGACTTGTGTGAGTTGCTGAGTGATTTGTGAGTTGTTGAGTTTATGTAGCAGAACTTTTTTGACATGTCCAAAAAATAAGAGGGCGTTTATGTTAATAGCTTATGTTGCATGTGTTGGACCGAAACATGGACATTTTGGTATCAGGTCCTCCAAGAGTGAAGCCTCATGATACTCTGACCTCAGGTACAAATCATAAAATGATAAATTGAGGTACAGACAGATGATAGCAGCTGTCATCTGTCTGGAAAAAATCAGACAGATGCGACTGGATATCTGTCTGATATCAAGCTATCAGAAAACCTGTGCTTTCTGTGATCACAGAAAGCTTGTGAGCCACTCATCCCATCCTGTCTGCAAACAAGACAAAGGACATGACTGGATCATAGGAGAAGCAGAAATCACAGAAGAGAGAGAAAATGGAGGAGAATAAATACTTATAATAAGTACTACAGGAAAGGAGAGAGCCAATTGAATTTCCTCTGGAAGTATGGCTAATGTAAAGAAATGATTATATCATCATAATGATGTTAAGAATTTTTACTTAGTGCTATTTTATAGCACAGTTACCTTATACAAATGCTGTTTATATCAAGCATGACTTAAATAAAAATACACAAATTTGACTTCGCAATTTCATGCCTTGAAATTCTTAAAGAGTCGGAGCTTGATGGCATGCCATCATAACAATGCCACTCCATTATGCCATTTACAGCCATCCTGAGCTTGGATTTACACTTCATGCGTCTTCACATCAAATTTGTGAAGAAAACTACATTTTAAACTATAAACTCATACATCCATACAAAACCATACATCATATTTATCATATTTATTTTTGCACTGAGAAGATCTGGCAACGTTCCAAATGAGGATATTGTGAGAAGAAACAACATATAAAGAAGATAGTGGTACAAAAAAAGTTAAATCAACCAATCAGTCGGGATTGCTAAAATGAAGCCTAGGCGCAAATTCAAACTGGAAGACTCTTTAGCCACACCTGCATCATCCAATCGGTGCGCGCCGCTTATCACCGATGACCAATCAACGCTGGACCAAGCCACGTCACGCCCAATCACCGAGCAAGCCCCCGCTGAAAAAGACCTCTATCCATGGCTTCCTCCGCTTTTCAGCCGAGCTCATCCCACCTCCGCCCCTTCTCCACCTCCACTCTCCTGGCTCTTCGAGCCCGCATTCTTCACCTACCTCCACCGCCAGTGTCGGATCCCGGGGGATGACGTTCCTATCAGCATCGGGAATGTTCATCCGAGCTTATCGCAAATCACAGCTTGATGTCCTCAGCCGGGGCCCGAGCGAACAAAGACTTTAATTCATGCATGTCAATAAACTCTTCTAATCGTTTTCTTTCTCCATCTGAGTTTCTCCAGATTGAAATGACTAAGCATGCAGCCAGAACTAAACATTAACGCTAAACTGAAGTCATCTGTTTTGAATGATCTAAGGCATTTCCTGATGTAAAATTGTCAATGACATCACCTGCATAAAATGTGGGCATTCCCCACATTTAAATTTGGTCATTTCCCAAACTTGAAAAAGTATGTTTTAACTTTTGTTTGAAAGGAACAAGCACTTTATTGTTGGTTTAGAGCCATGCGGCATGCAAGTGATGACATCGAAGTTCAAATGTGGAAAGGATGTTGAATAAATGCTTCAGTGATTTCCAGTTATGTGAGATGAAGTAAAAGTTCAACAAATGACACCACACTAACACATATTTGCAGAGTGGATCACTTAGGGTTTTCCTGAGGATTAGAAAACATTTTGAACTGACTTCACCAAAACGGTGTCATATAATAATGACGTGTCCATGAAACTAAATCAAGACGTAGGAAATTAATGAGAACCAAGAAATGTATGGCACAACTGCAAACATACCAAGACAAGATCAGTCACCTATCAGCAGGAGACTATTGATCAGGAAAGCAGCCATGAGGTAAAATCCAAATGGCAAGAAGAAGCCGTTAAAAGAAAGCCATAAGACATTGCAAAGCCAGAGGTCAGGTGACAGGAACACATGCAAGATATTATCGTGGGGTATGCATAAAATCATCACTGGATCTGACCCCAAGAGTACAGCCACATCTCTAACCATGTTGGCATCACACAAAACCGGCACAAATCTAAAGTACATAAATACAGGCCACACACGTAATGTGCAACCCTGCCACAACCCGCCAGAACCACACATGGTTCTGGTGCTCGGGTGGGGTTCAATCGACCAATCATAGATCTAAGGGAGGGTTAGCACCAAAAGCACCAAGCCTCCAAATAAACAAAAGTAAAACTGACCAATAGCCTTTAGGGTTTGGTGTGCCCAGCTCCACTCACTGCTCTGAGTTTATTTTGATCCAAAATGGATTAAAAATAAACAGTTTGTGGACTACACAAACAAACTGTACAGTTTTCCACTTGGAGTTCTCTTAAAGAGATCCTTTATTTTCATCGAACTCATTGGCCTATGTGTGATATAATTTTCCTGTTAACTAAAAAATGCTGATTGTGATACGAAAAACTAATTAGTTCACACAGATGTGGCTGCATACAACATGTTTTGACACAAAAGAGTTTTTTCTCCACAATTGTGTTAATACTAAAGAGGTCTGGGAAGTAACAAAATCCCAAACCTACATTTCTCTTTTGTTACTTAAATGAAAATCTCAAGATACACACAGGTGCCACTGGTATGGGACACAGTAAAGATGTAAGCCAAAGTCAAATAAGATCATCTTTGAACATTTAAACTTTTAAATGTCCCAAACGTTTCAAAGTTCACTTTGTGGAACAGAATTGGTGATTTACATCACCCTAAAATGGATAGAGTACTGTGAAATCTTAGAAGACGGGTATTTCTGGGTTTCAGGGGACGAAGCATCGACGTTACCCAGCGCAGATGAAGGACAGGAAGTAAACCCAGCCCATTTACTTTTGTTGGTCCAGCATGAAAATGCCTAAAGTCTGTGTCCGGTACGCTTGATCCAACCGTTCTCTGTTAGAAAAACATTACACCTTTGTGAGCTCACTCTGACATATAGACCAACTTCCATAAGAGAGGTACTTTAGCTTATTAGAGGCAATCGTTGGCTGCCTGGAAACCATCCAGATGACTTCAGATGACTGTTAAACCTCAAGATTATATAACAAGTATTTTTGTTTGTTTTTTACCGAGATAATACGGATCATATCCTAAATATACGTGCTGACAACTAGATAAACAATATAATATTTGACTTAATTTAGAGTTGCCCCATACTCTCAATACTATGGAGTTGATCTCCTTATAACATCCAGAAAAGAACTTAAATGCTAGAATTACATTTAAAAAAAAAATCAAGAGTGAAAAGGATGAAAACATTTTGCTACTGCCTTCATGTTAAGTATATCCTTCTGTTGCACAAATGATATAATGTCAGATTTAAGGGATGTGGTTAAAGAGTGTGTGTGCTATTATTTAACTATGTGGTAATGGTCTTGGAAACCTTCCTAAAAATAACATATTTTTGCACCTCATGACTCATAACGTAATGGGTTGCTCATTGACGTTGCAAACTCACTGCTCTGAGTTTGTTTTGATCCAAAGTGGAGCAAAATAAACTCAGTGACCTCCTATGTAGTAAATAAACTGTACAGTTTTCCACTTGGAGTTCTCTTAAAGAGATACTTTATTTCCATCAAACACATTGGCCTAAGTATGTTGGAATTTTACTATTAACTAAAAAATGCAGATTGTGATAAGAAAAACTAATTATTTCACACAGATGTGGCTGCATACAACATGTTTTGACACAAAAGACAGTTTTTTTCTCCACAATTGTGTTAATACTAAAGAGGTCTGGGAAGTAACAAAATCCCAAACCTACATTTCTCTTTTGTT
>CAEGAD010007282.1:0-22532 GCA_903067055.1 Poeciliopsis paucimaculata | reverse complement strand
GACCTGAATTTTGGTCCCCACGGGTAAACTGGTCCCCACGTGTGTGTATAGAGTCAGGCCAAAGTCCCCACGCGGGGGGAAAAACAAGAACACACACACACCCCGCAGCACACACACACACACACCCCGCAGCACTCACACACACCCTGCAGCACACACACACACACCCTGCAGCACACACACACACCCTGCAGCACACACACACACCCTGCAGCACTCACACACACCCTGCAGCACACACACACACACCCTGCTGACCTGTGCCGGGCTGCGGCGGTGCTTCCCTGCGATGTTGGCGACCACGGGGTCCTGCAGCAGCTTGTGGGGGTCGGCCTCACCTCTCTTCCTGCAGCAGAGCAGAGCAATAAAAGGTCAGTTGACCTTGGAGGAAAACCCTCAGCGCCGGCCGGCCCAGATTCACTCGCCGCCCGCTTCCTGTCCAGACCGTACAAAACAATCTTATTTTCTGTAAAGTTTACAGGAAATGTAAAGAAAACTTTACATTTCCTTTAAATATTACATTAATTTATTTTATTGATGCTGAAAACATCAAATCAGCCAACATTTTCTGTGGGGCCCCCTGGTGGCCAGGGGCCGTGGCTCAGCTTGCTTATATCTCGGGCCGGCTCTGAGGGCTTCAGTGATTGGCTGCTCATCGCTATGACTGTTTTCTCCAACAGGACGACTGCTGGCCTCTGTGGTTTTCTCTCACACCGCTGGTCGGCATGGAGACAGAGCTTAGCGGTTGCTAAGGCGACCTCAGGACGAACTCTGTCTCCCCAGTTCCTAAAGAATGTTCTTTTGTTTTTCCGCTTTTGCACAGTGGCTGAGATAAATACCTGTTGTACTCCAGATGAACAGTTGGGGGCGCCATGCGTGGTTTCAGAAAAAAAACGGAGCTTATTTCTGCCAAATAAATGAAAGATATTTAATGAACATCGTGATGATTGAATGAATTATGCTTATGTCCACTAGGTGGCGATCAAGAGTTTATGTGAATGCATAAATGTAAAGAACAGGACGAGAGAAGTAGAGAGACTTTGTGACACACCTGGGAATAAAAGTGAGCAACACTGGATGGTGTCAGGAATGAACTGAAAGTGCCGAGCATGGAGCTGAAACCACCGGACGGCTTTGGACGGCCAGGATTAACACATTTATGTTTGATGAACCAGAAGACAAAAGTTGGATGCTGTGCTGAGTGAATTTGATGCTCACTGTTTAAAGGATTCAGTCACTGCAGCTGAACGACAACAAGGCTGTTTGAGTGACAAAAGGTCCGACTTCCGCTTCCGGTATGGCCGCACAGAGACGCTCTGACCTTCATACCTTAAATTGCTGTAAATCCACATCTCTATAATGACATCCAGGTAAAACCAGAGGAGAACCTAAAGCGAGGAAAGATGGTTCAAAAGCGGCTAGCGCTAGGTGCTAACTTAGCTGAGAAATGCTAATGCTAACAATGCTAGCGAGCCATCATGGGGCCAAGGAGCTCCAGCCAATCAGGGCCCGTCCTGTCAGATCAGCATAGCTTGGCCTGTATCTGTCAGACCTCTGTACATCACCATGATTTTATTTCGTTAGCAACATAAAATCATGACGTAGGTCGTCGCACTTTGCTGTTAGCTGCTGTATGACATCCTGACTGAGCGGTTCATCACTTTTACAGGCCCAGGTGTGGAAGTTGACTTTGAAACCACGACAATGCATGAACCTTTCTAGTTATCATTGAAAACAATTGAATGACTTGTTTCCGTCACAACGTGTCGCGCATCAGCGCATGATAACCTGATGAAACACAAGAGGAGCCAGAGAACAGATGTAAGATGATATGTGATCAGAGCAGATTCAGAAGGAAGAGTGATCATCACTTTTGTTACAGATTATTTAGAATCTGCGCTCAAGGCATTTGCTCACAGAGCTGCAGGTGTTCTGTTTATTGTGCTACCCGTAAATCCGTTCTACCTTTTGGTATTGCGCACGCGCACATCGATGCTACGTCACATACTTTGCAAAGTCGTTACTACTTAAACAAGTCATTGTTAGGGGGCTAAACCTGTCCACTGACTGGCTTCAGAGAAGCTGGAACCATTGATTTGTGTATGTGTTACATATTTCTCTGTTAATATGTAGACAAAACGGCATGAGCAATATCCTCCCTTTATTTTAACCCTTTATTTTAATTCATATTAAAACCCTAACCCTTCATCTCCTCTAAATTGTAGAGAAAATATTTCCTAGGATTTCAACTCGCTGAGATGTTCAGATGTTTGGTTTTACTGGAAATGATGTTTGTGATTGATTTGCTAGATATTGAGAATGGAAATTTTTTTCTAAATAATAAAATACAAGGAGTCAGAAAACAACAGATAAAGATGGCTGCCGCTCTCCAGGTCCAGATCAGAGGAGATCTAAGAAACCGGCTCTTACAGTTCTGAGGGTCTTTGAGGGGAACCAAAGGGGCTGTAGGCTGTCAGCGCGATGTTTCTGGACCTGCAGAACTCGACCAGATCCTTCTGGACCATGTAGGGATGGAGCTCCACCTGCCAGAGATAATGGATCAGAACCGGGTCCGAGGTGGACCAGTTAGTTTCAGATTACAGCCGTGAAATCTGGAGACATGGGCTGGTTCTGCCGGCACCTGGTTGACAGCAGGAGGAACCCTGCAGAGGGCCAGCAGGCGCTCCAGCTGCAAGACGCTGAAGTTGGACACGCCGATGCTCCTCACCCTGCCGGCGGCCTGCAGCGCCTCCAGACCCTGGAGGGACGGGAGACAGACGGGAGGACAAGTCATTCATATTAATGCTGTCAATCACTTCATTTCTAGTTACGCAGAGACAATGTTCACTAAGAGTTTAATAAACATGGCCGACAGGTCTCACCCGCCATACGTCCACATAGTCCGTGTCCGACGTCACGATCTTCCCGTCCTTCCTTGGAAACAAATCGTCTCCTGATTTCTGCAAAACCAGGAAACATTTTCAACAAAGCAGCTGCTGGTCCTGAGTTGTGGAGCTCTGCAGCTCCTCCAGAGCTGCTGGTCTGTCTGTGAGGAAGCTAACAAGCTAACGCTGATCTCAGGACTTCTGTGTTAGCTCTGGCGACGCAGTTGCCAAGGCAACGCATGATAGGTTCTGGCTGGAAGGTGAGCGCTTTCAGCAGAAGCGTTGAGTGGCCTGTAAAAGCCCTCTGAACTCTGACCTCTGGTTCTCGATCTGACCTTGAAGCCGACAGGGAAGTGGATGAGGTACAGGTCCAGGTAGTCCAGCTGCAGGTCCTGCAGGGAGCGGTTGAGGCAGACGGGGATGTCCTCGGGGTCAAAGTGCGTGCACCACAGCTACAGGACAAAGCAGAGGAAGTTTAATGGCGGCGGCAGCGGTGGCGGCGGCGGCGGCTCTCACCTTGCTGACGATGAACATATCCTCCCGCCGGATGACGCCCTGATCCATTTTGGAGCGCAGCGCTTTGCCTATCTCCACCTCGTTCCTGTAGCTGAAGGCAGTGTCAATGTGGCGGTAACCGGCGGCGATGGCGGCCTCCACAGCGGCCTGGAGGGGCGCGTGCTGGAAGGCCTGAGGCGAGTGAACAAGTCAGTCCGACTCAGTGACATCATCGCTGCAGCTAGTGACTATTGCAGTGCAGATTAAAAATGGCCGCTTTCTGCAGGTTTCAGACACCTGGACTGATGGAAAAGAAGCTGAGGGTGTTTGTGGCGCCGCCGCCACTTCCTGCCGCCTCGGCAGCTTCCTGCAGGAAGACACTTCATGACATCACAGAAGCTGGAGCGGATAACCATCGTCACGTCCGATTATCGATCAGCTCCAACCAGCTTCTGTCTACGTTTATAGGATCTCAGAGTTTCGACTGTTTTTCAGTTTTCTGGAAGTTTGTTCCAGATCTGTGGTGCATAAAAGCTGAATACTGCTTCTCTGTGTTTGGTTCTGGTTCTGATACAGACCAGAACCAGAACTTGGAGACACAAGTGTGTGCATCAGTGTGTGCGTGTGTGTGTACCTTCCATGTCCCCAGCCCCAGCAGCGGCATGCGGTTGCCATCATTCAGCTGAATGTGTCTGTCCTGCTGCTGCTCCATGCTTCAGTTGCTGCTGTTGCTTCCGTTGCTGCAGCAGCAGTGTTCCTCTTCGTCTTCTCCTTTTCTGGCCTGATTTTGTTTGGTTCTGACCCGGTTTGTTCCCTCTCTCTGTCTCTGGTTTTATCAAACAGGAAGTTCATGAGAGGGCAAAGCTCAACGTTTTGCTCCTCCGGCAACTATTTATGAGTAAATACTGGTGGGTTCAAAGGTCATTGGCTTTAAACTTGCAGCAGGACACACGCACACGTTTGCACGGCTATCTTTGTGGGGACTTTCCATTGACTTCCATTCATTCTACAGCCTAACCCTATCCCTTAGCCTAACCCTAACCATTACATACCCAACCCTAACCAAAACTATATAAAGAGTCATAAATAAACAATAAAAAAAACGTAGACTCAGTTGCACATTGGAGTACGATATTTCTGTTTCTGCTAAATACACAATTACATAATTGTTATAATCCTGAACAATATATTATTACATTGTTAATCTTGCATTTTTTAATAAATGTTTAACTTCTGGAAGTGTTAACATCTCTCTGGGAAAATAAAGGCTTTTTCTGTAATATTCTATTAATATTTTATAAGAAATAAATCAGTCAGCCTATGTGGTGTCATTGAGCCACGCCCACTTAAGCAGGTATGACCTTATATGGACATCTGTCCCAGGAAATCTCTGATTGTTGACTTTGCTGACTGGACGCTGATTGGCTGCTGCGGCTTCTCATCACACAGGAAAAGGTCCAAATAAGGACTGAGATTATGAACTTTGACCCGAACTCAGCAGAACCCGAGCCACTCCACAGGGTGCCAGTTTGTTAGATCTCCAAGCTTCCTTCTCTCTGGTTTGCTCTTCCCGTTATGATTTTAAGTTTCAGACTTTATCTCATTTTAATAATTTCTTCTTGGAAGTGGCTATATATTTATAAAGGCATCATAAATAATTATGTTATTGTTACTGAATATTGAAACGCACGACCCGAAGGCTCAAGACGCGTTGAGACGAAATAAAAACCGTTCAGCAGTTTTATTAGACGACCAGAAACAGCAACAGGAAAATCATTTCCATGACAAACAGGAAACGGTGGCAAGTTCAGCTTAATATGTTGAACCAGAAGATCTGAAGGATCGGATCAGAACCAGCCGGGCCGCGCCTATTTTATTAATAGACCACTAATAACTCATTAATAGATCACATACAGACTCAGTTTATAAATATACAAAAACAATGGCGGGTAATATTTTAATATTTGTTGCCTGTATAAAATATAAATATTAGGTGATGTCCCTGAACGTCCCAGCATCAAAGAGGACACGATGTGGACGAGGACTAGCCGGGTCAGAACCAGCCAGGTCACTGGTCCAGGTCGTTGCCGTCGCAGCTGGGCGGTCGGTACCAGGCCCGGCAGAACTCACGGATCCGGCCGCAGGCTTCCAGCATCAGCTCCTCTGGAACCGTCAGAACGACGCGGAAGAAGTCTGGATACTCGAACGCCTGAAGCCAGAGGAAGAGCATTTCTGCCTGGCGTCCTCGTCATCACTTACTGATATTGGTGATTATTGATGATTGTCTCACCGAGGCGGGCAGGCAGAAGACGGACTGCTCCGTCACCAGGCGCTCCGTGAAGTCCACATCGTTCTGAAACTCTGGGAAATGGTCCATTTCAATCCCAACCTGCAACAACAACCACGTTCTGTTAGAGGCCGGGTCAGCTTCCTGCCGTTTCTCTCTGCCATCAGATGATGCTGATCCTGCAGGCAGCTGATGGCACTTCTGCAGTTTCTGCTTCATCACCAGCAGAATGACTCTGGTTAAATCCAGAAGTGAGCAAACAAGGGAAGTAAATATTCTCTTGCTGATGATGACCTCAGGCTGACCTCTACTCACCATCAGGTACATGGCTCCGGACGGCATGACGGGGTTGAGGCCCGGGACGGCGCTCAGCTCGCTGAAGCAGATCTCTGCGTTGGACTGCAGGAAGAGCACAGAGTAATCTTAACACATT
Source organism: Poeciliopsis paucimaculata (assembly GCA_903067055.1). Lineage (NCBI taxonomy): Eukaryota > Metazoa > Chordata > Actinopteri > Cyprinodontiformes > Poeciliidae > Poeciliopsis > Poeciliopsis paucimaculata. Next base: position 16,432 of record CAEGAD010007282.1, on the reverse strand, counting down.
CCTGTCAGAGTGAGGCATCTGACTGCTGTTGGCCCATCTCTGGGTGGAGGCGGAGCCACAGCCAAGCCCTGCAGGCTGATTGGGCCAAACTACATCTTTCATCACAGCACCAACTTCGTATGAATTTGGTCCCGAAACATCTTCATAATTTAAGATGTTTAAAATCCAAAGTTTCTCTGGCCAGCTTTCAAAACGGAAAGGACCTGAGAACATGGCAGCACGTCACCTCACTGCTTGCAACAGCAGAGGATGTGTCATGCTGTGGGCCTGACCCTTTCAAAGGATCATTGAGTCCCAGAAACTTCGGACCAGCATCAACTTAAAGGCTGAGCCCACCTTCATCGTCATCAGTAGGATCCCAGAGCTGATCACTGATTGATCGTCAATATTGGTAAACTGCATCCTAACATGGATCATTATTCTGCTGCAGTAAAATCTGAATTAATGTTCATGCTGTTAACAACCTGACCTGCAGGCAGCTGATGGTGCTGCTGTAGAAGCCGGGCGGCGTGTTGTTCAGGATGCTCTCTAGCGCCCCCTGGACGACGGTGCAGGCTCCCAGGATGCGCTGGCTCAGCCTCACCAGGCCCTGGCGGATCTGAGGAGGTCACATGACAGCCGGGTCAGCAGCGGGTGGGGGTGGGTCAGCCTTCTGATCTGATCGTCGGTTTATTATCGGTAATGGAGGCAAATATCAGGGCAACAATTTATTGACTCAATAGAAGCTCAGGCTGAAGGGATTTATTGATCAGCTGATCGATCAGAAGGAAGTAAAGCTGAAAGCGGGTCGGACCTCCGATCCGAAGACCCGGTTCCGGTCGTGGATGAGGATCCAGCCCATCCTCCAGCCGGGAACCAGCCAGCGCTTGGCCAAGCCGCCACAGGCCAGAACCGGAACCTCGCTGCTGAGAGACGCCAGGGAAGGACTGTTGCATCCTGGGAAAACCTGGAGGATCAGAGCAGACGGCCATGTTGGATCGGGACAAACGTGGATCAGGTTCCAGTCTAATAATCAATCTCTGGGTTTCGCCTGTTTTGCAGTTTTCTGGATGTTTGTTCCAGATTTGTGGCGCATAGAAGCTGAATGCTACTTGTCCAGGTTTGGTTCTGATTCAGAACCATTAAACATTAAGGTCAGAGGTCAAATGCTTAAGGGTCCACTGAGCTAGCTGGAGGCCTCCAGAACCTGAGCTGCTCCTCTGGTTCTGGTCCTGATGAGGGGGAAGTGAGCGTGAGACGGCCCAGTTACCGCTTTCACTCAGAACCTGGTTCTCATTAGAGCCGGACCCGCCTCCTGCCTCATTGGCCAGAACCAGACCCGGTTACATAACTCTGCTGCTGCAGACATAAAGCCAGCGGTTCTGTTGGACCGCACAGACGGTCTGGACCCGCCCCCCCACAGAATCACGCCTGAAACTGCAAAGTCATGCTGATCTGCTGCTATTCACTGGCAGAAGCTCTGATGGTTCTGGTGAACCCAGCGACCCGTCGGAACCGCCAGAACCTCCCAGCTGCTGGAAAAACCCAGGAATGCTGCTGACCCGTGGCAGAACCAATGGAAGGTTCTGGTTCTGACAGGAGATCCAAAATATTTACGCTCTGCTAAACATGGCTGGGTCCAAATAGTTCACCAGAACCAGAACCTCTGACCACAAATCAGCTTGAAAAGAACCAATAAAGTCCAATCAGGAGGATGGATGGACCGACCCGCTGCTGCTCACCATGTCGCTGTAGATTTCATCCGCCAGGATGGGAACACAGAGCTTGGAGGCAACTGGAAGACAGAGGCATCGAGGTGAGACGCTGCAGGAACCGTTTGCCCCGTCGGAGAGGCTCAGCTCACCTGTCAGGATGTTCTGCAGGTGCACCCCGCTGAACACGGAGCCGCAGGGGTTGGACGGGTTGGTGACGATCAGACAGGAAGTCCTCTCGTCCACCAGGCTCTCCAGGTGCTGCAGGTCGATCTCCCACGACTTCTCCGGCTGAAAACGGAAACGGGTCTCTGGGTCAGCGCTAGAAACACACCTGCTGCACCAAGGTGAACTTTAAAGTACAAGTCAATGAGTAGACCTGGTCCTAGTTATCATGACAACAGAAGGGAACAAAATGATCACTTTGTGTTGCACCTGGTATTTCAGTAAGTAATTCAATTTAGATATCCTGGTTTTGTCCCAAATTATATAATTTGTTCTTGACATATTTACCGTCTATTTACCAGGTTTGTGACCAGAGTTCACTGAGCAGCGGCTTCCTGTTGCTCTGCACATTAACTTGCAGCTCATTTAGTTGGTTAAGCAGCAACAGTAGAGAACATAGATTTGCATAAGAGTTTTCTCCACAGTTATAACTTCTGTTCTAAAGGCACGCTTCGTTTCTCCTGCTTCAGGTTCAGAAAACTGATAGATTACTGTAACACCATATACAGTAACATGCTGATAAAATGAATCTGTAAAGTAACTGTAGTTTCACCTAACAGCAAGTTACTGTTGATTTACTGAAATTCAGTTTAATGTGATGTACAGTTCAGACAAATGACAGAAAGTGAACTGTGAAACTGACAGTTCGGGTCAGAGATGCACTTCCACCCCTCAGCCCAAAACCAGTTCCCACTGGTCTGATGGGAACTGGTCACTGGTCACAGGAAGCAGCTTTTCTCACCAAAAGGTCGTAGAGTTTGACCTCGATGCCCATGGAGACAGCCAGCGTCTTATACAAGGAGAAGCCGGGCCGAGGGACCAGGATGTTGTCTCCTGGGTTACAGAGGACGCCGATGGACAGCTCAATGGCCTGGCTGCAGCCGCTGGTCAGGATGACGTCCTGTAACGGAGACAAGCTCAGCTAACGGGCAACGTAGACAAGCTAAGCTAACGGGCGAGAGAGAGTACCTCCGCCTCCAGTGGAGCTTCAGGTCGGCTGTAGAAGTTTGCCACGGCCTGCCGGCTCCTCAGGTAGCCTGCAGAGATGCAGAGATTCAGCTACGTCCGGCGCTGGGACCTTCTGGTCCTTCACAGACTCACCCACAGACGGAGCGTAGCCGTTGAATCTCTGAGAGTCGATGGCGTCCTTCATGGCCTGGAGGACGGCGGCGTCTGTCGGCAGGTTCCCAAACACAGTGGGGTCACCTGCCGCACATCAAACGATGAGAAACCCGTTATTAATGGCAAACACAGAATGTTTACTGGAGGCCCGTTTCACATTTTAATGAATTCAACTTCTGCTTCTTCAAAGGAAAATCTAACTCACCATTTTTAAAGTCTGATTTATCAGTTAGAGACGAAATCAAAGTCTTAGATCTGAGTCATGACGACAAAAATCAAAACTTTGGAGCTTAAATATTCACAATGAAAGTTTTCTTTTATAAATATGACTCATTTAAAATGAAAAGTACAAGCTCATGTTTATTATGCAGCATATCTTGGTTTCCGTAGCAACCATTTTACAGCACACGAGACCTACCGATGGACAGAGAGATCATGGGCTTGGCCGGGTTGGGGATCAGCTTCATCCCGTCCACAATGGCCCGGATCGGGTTCAACGTGTTGCGGGACATTTCCGACGGCTTCACCTCCCAGCGCCGCCTGCGGCTGCGTGGCTTGGCCGGAAAAGGGCCGCCGACCTTCCCGCTCAAGGTCAGGGGCTTGTTCTTCATCTGAACCAAGTAGGCCTGGGTGTCCATCCTGCAGGACAAGAAGCAGCAGCCAGACCAGCTGGAGTGAGAACAACCTGGAGATCATCTGATCAACTGGAACAGAAAATAATCCACTAAATACTTTCATTTATCATTTTTAATTTTGAGAATTAAAAATGGGTCAAATTTCTCACATTTGATTTGTCTTCAATTCTAAAAATCACTGAATGACCTGAACATGTGACACATAACAGTAGATGGTCTAATATTATTTATTAGTTATGTGTGGGAAATGTAAACAAGCAGCAACAAAACATTAATGAAGTGTAAGCTGTTGGCAGAAATTAAAACTGATGCATTTCATTTATCAATTGATCTCAATTAACTAAATAATAAATAAAACCTTAATTCACATGGAATCTATCACATCAATAATGATCAAACCTTCTTTCACATTTCGATTTATTTCTTGTTTTCGTTCATTGTTAGATCTGAATCGTTTCTCATTTTGAGACTAAACTCCAGTCAGTAATTCCTCCAGTCTTGTTTGGCAGGATGGGAACAAAAATACAGCTTTTAGTTTGAATTATTTTTTCATAAATTTTGTTCATTTGAACATCTGCCATCATTTTATTTTGTTATTTAAACCAAATGTTTTGGTTTGTGTTTTAAAATCACAGCCAACTTTAAAAGGTTCATAACTTTCTGCCTGGAGGGTTGAACTTTTAGGAGAGATCGGCTTTTACCGAATGACCTCTGACCTTTGACCAAACACTTTGATGAAGCTCATTAAACTTCATTACACCTTGCCAAACTTGGTTAAAGTTTGTGATACTTCTTAAACTTTGTTAGCCTGGATTTATGAAATATTTGAACTGTTGGTATCAATCGCTGAGCTGAAATAAGACTCACCTCTGACCTCTGACATGGTTGAATGCTCAGAGTGCAGCATTGTTTTGTTTTATCGTATTGGATGTTGGTTGTAAAGTTATACAAATGATTATTTTTATTTTGCTGATTTTCTTCTGCTCTTTCTACTAAAGTTTCATCAGCAGATCATTTCTTTGAATCCTAAAACATTCGGGTCGCCGTGGTAACAGACCGTCCTGGAGTAATTAGAGTAATTATTACCAGAGTAACTTACTGCTGCCACATCTGCAGGCAAATAAACAAATAATGACATTTGATTCAATAAATTACATTTTCATTAAATAAAATTGATTTACATAAAAGCTCATAAATTATCTCCTCATCCATCATGAACAGCAGCAGATCCTCATTCATTCACCCTCACCACAATAATGTAACATAAAATCATTTTACCTGCTGAATGTCCAGCTGCTGGAGAACCGCTCAGAATTTTATCCAACAAAACCACCGGAATCAGAACCACTAAGGTCTGGCTGCTGGAGAACGGACCAGGATTTCATCCAGCAGATAAAATCCTGCTTTTATAGATGCTGAGCAGCAAAACCTCCACAGACGCTGAGCTCCGATTGGCCGAGGCCGGGGGCCGAGCGGGAACGCCCCCCCGGTGCGCCCCCCCCCAGTAACCAGAACCAGACCGGCTGCAGCATTTACTGGGAGGACATAGTGGTGGGTATACTGGTGCCGGGGGGCAGCTGCGTTCGTCACGTAGAGGCAAACAAAGATCAGCATCAGAACAACAAGCTGCAATCGATTAAAGTCTGTCGGAATCAGCTTCAGAACCTGCAGGTTCTGATTCAGTCCAAACAGAACCGGCCCGTGTGGGGGAAAGTAACAACCTGAACGCAGCATCCATACAGCGAAGCAAGGTGGTGGCAGCACCATGCTGTGGGAAGATGGATCAGCAGCTAACAAGGCTAACTAGCCTCCCCGGCCCATCTGGGTTAACCTCGACCCGCTTCTGCTCCGATGAAATGACGCAACAGTTTGCTCTCTGCTGGCCGTCGACCTCGCGGCGCAAACAGAACCTCGGGTCAACTCGCGGCGGCCGGGTCGATACCTGGCCCGTTCTACGGTTCCCCGCAGGAACCGACCGGACTCTGACCTCTGTTTCCTGGGAACAAATAGGACGCGACGCAAACACACTGATGATGGACCGGAACCAGGACCACTAGAACCACAGTAAATCATCTCTGACCCAACAGCAGCTTCTGGAGGTGCCATCACCATAGCAACGATGATCCAATCACTTTTCAAATCAACTCTTCCTGACTGGTTGGCAGAACAGGAAGTGAATACTTTCCCGACCCAGGTTCTGGTTCTGGTTCTGACACCAGGGACGATGTTTGCTTCTTCTGCTCACCTGATAGATTAGAAGAAGGCGGGTTCTACTGGGTTCTGGACCATCACCGAGCAGAGGAAGTTCAGTGTTTACGAACTTAAAAGTGCGGCATGTGTTTTTTCTTCCCAGTAAACCCAGTTGGTTGCTGGAACTGGATCAAATGGGTCTCAGATACCGGATCCAGGTCAGAACCGGTACTGATTGGACCTACTGCTGTGAGGTCAGATCATCAAAGCAGCTTAGTAACTCCCCCACTCAACTCCTTCAGACTAGCCAGCAGCAATTAGCAAACACCTTGTGGAACTGCACATCTGCAGTATATGTAGTCTACAACCAGAACCGGCCCGGTTTCGTTTGGGCTCTCCTTCCCGTCCTCAGAGAGAACCGGACCCTCCGGACCCTCCGGACCTCCGACAGGAATCTCTTCCTGTTGACGTGAGGCCGGTAGTCTGGGTCTCTGCTGGACTGGCGGGCCGGGCCGGGCCGGACCCCCGGGTCCCTGAAGGAGCAGCACTGCTTGGCGCTTAGTCGGGTCAGAACCACACACGGCTGCAAGCGGCCCAGAAGGGCTGGGGTTCTGGAGCCGGCAGGAGAACCCGGCTGAGATCTGGACTGAACGGTTCTGCTGATTTGGGTTTCAGGATGGCTTCTGATGGAGTTCTGATGGACACCTTGCTGAGCTGGGTCAGTCGGAACCGGGCCAGAACCTGCAGGCTCCAGGACATTTTGGTCTATCGATGTCAGATGGGCCCAAGAACCCGGACCAGAACCACAGGAAGCTGCTTTGACCAGAATCGCAGAGACAGGTTGAGCCGGATTGGACCCGAGTCGCCACAAGACGTCCTCCAGCTGGACCAGTGGAACCAGCAAGACGGGTCCATCAGAACCTCCTGAGGTTCTGGACAGAGGCGAGACCAGGTCCGACGGCGTCTGGTCCTCAGACGAGGACAGAACCGGGGTCGGGTCGGACGGGACCGGGTCGGATGGGACCGGGACCGGGTTGAACGGGACCGGGTCGAACGGGACCGGGTCGGACGGGACCGGGGTCGGGTCGTCCTCTGCACAGCCTCTCAGGAAGTTGTCCATCCAACGCTGGTGCTTGGAGCAGAACCGAGGGGACGGGGAGACGTCCTCCTCCTCCACTGTCTCTAGTTCTGTTCTATCCTCTGGACCATGGCGTTCCCCAACATCTGAACTGGAACCAGAACCCACCTGTGGGATCCAATCAGCCCCCGGCAGTCTCTGTTGGGACGTCTCTGAGGGACGAGCTTCTGGAGGACAGAGACAGACATCTGGACAGGTTGGAAGGGTCATGGTGTGAATACTTTAGACATATTAAAGAGTAGACCACGCATTGGCAGGACAGGTGGCGGCCATCTTGGAGAGGGCGTCCGTCCCACTCGGCTAATATATGCGTAGGTAATCTGACACCTGCCAGATTACACTGACCGAATCACTGATTGACCTCTCCAAGATGGCCGCCACAAGGTCGTTGCTCACCACCCAGCAGCAGCTTCCTCCCAGCTAATGAAGGTGCGCTCGTCTCCTCCTCATCCTCAGGATGTTGTTTCTTCATCATCTGAGTCAGAGTAATGAGACCCGGTTTGGGCCGGTCCCGGCCGGTTCTGCCACTGCAGGTGTCTGCAGGTAGCGCCCTCTGCAGCTCCTGCAGGTAAGCCATCAGCCGCTGCTCCACCTTTTGGGCGTAGCGCTCACCATAGCACTCCTCCATGTTGCCCTGGAGACGATAACAATTGTTCTCATTGGTTCGTGTAATCAACCAATCATCGGCTTTCTGGCTCAGTCATACAATGGACTAACACCAGTCAGTGACTCGGTACACAAGATAATAACAACAATAATAATAATAATAATGGTCTTTATTGTCTTTATAGAAACCCTACAGTCTCTACTGGACCTTCTTTGTCATTGCTGCTGTGTTTACATCCCAGGCCAGGTTATCCATGAAATGAACTCACAGAAAATGGAAGTTTGACACCTTCTCCACCGGCTCTCCGCAGTTTTATTTTTAATAATAGAATCCTCAATGGCTGCTCGGGTGCAGGAAACAGAAAGGGGTGGGAACAGACGGAGTTTTGTGTTTGTATATTTATATAAATATGAATTGATATGGGGCTGCACAGTGGCGCTGTAGGTAGAACTGCTGCCTTGCAGCAAGAAGGTCCTGGGTTCGATTCCCGGCCCGATGTCTTTCTGTCTGCATGGTGGTTCTCCGGCTTCCTCCCCCAGTCCAGAAACATGACTGTCAGGTTAACTGGTCTCTAAATTTTCCGTGTGTGTGTGTGTGTGTCCTGTCTGTCTCTGTGTTGCCCTGTGACAGACTGGCATCCGGTCCAGGTGACCCTGCCTCTTGCTGAACAAGTAGTAGCACCTCCTGACCCCTTAGGGTCAAGGGTGAGGAGAAAATGGTTGCATTGACATCACTAGATAAAATATAAAATGATGAACAGCTGTGTGCTTTGTAGAACAATATTCTATTCCTAGACTATTTTCCCCACTATAGCATATTGATGCTGAGCCATCAATATGGTTCAAGTTGTATCAATACTGTTAAAATATATTTAAAAATGTACTTGGAGCCAAAACTGTTTGAAGATTCCAGTAAAAAGTGCAAAAATCTGTTGAGTATTTAGTTCTGATTGATTAAATGCTCTGATGCTTCATTGAGCTCGCCTCTCCGCTCACACCTGACCTTTGACCTGAGATACACCAGGGTTGATAGCAGCTCTATGCCGCTCCCTGCCGGACACAAGCAGCAGCAGAGGTGGAGGTGCAGTCAACAGGTCCAGTCGGGTCCTATTGGGTCCTATTGGGTCCTACTGACCTTCATGTAGTCCTGCAGCCTCTCCTTGGTGAAGACCAGGTTCTGGACCAGGCGCCTGAAGTCGGCCTGGTTCTTCCTCATCAGGAACATTTCTCTCTGGCTCTGTGGAAGCAAACGGATTCGCACCAACGACCTCTGACCAGGATCAAAAGCAGCGTTTACGGTCAGCGCTCCGGTTCCAGTTCAATCCATCAGAACCGGAACCGCTGGCTCTAGCGGGTTAGATACTTACACACTGATCTTCATACTGAGGCAGCTTGGTGGGGAAGAACCGGATGATTCTGGACACGATGTGGACCGTCCCGGTACCTTCCCTCAGCATCTGCATGACGACCTGCAACAGAACCAGAACCTTCAGAACCACCAGAACCACCGGACGACCTGCAACAGAACCAGAACCACCAGAACCACATGACGACCTGCAACAGAACCAGAACCACCAGAACCACATGACGACCTGCAACAGAACCAGAACCATCAGAACCACCAGAACCACATGACGACCTGCNCATGACGACCTGCAACAGAACCAGAACCTTCAGAACCACCAGAACCACATGACGACCTGCAACAGAACCAGAACCATCAGAACCACCAGAACCACATGACGACCTGCAACAGAACCAGAACCTTCAGAACCACCAGAACCACATGACGACCAGCAACAGAACCAGAACCTTCAGAACCTTCAGAACCACCAGAACCACATGACGACCAGCAACAGAACCAGAACCTTCAGAACCACCAGAACCACATGACGACCTGCAACAGAACCAGAACCTTCAGAACCACCAGAACCACATGACGACCTGCAACAGAGCCAGGACCTTCAGAACCGTCCCTCCTGTCGACCTACCATGGTCTTCAGGCCGAACTGGATCTTCATGTGTTTGATGGCGGGAACCAGCCCAGGCAGCAGGCGGTGCGTCGCGTCCAGAAACGCCATCACCGTCTCAAAGTTCTGCACGTCCCGGTTCCGCACGATGGAGAGGGCCCGGGCAGAGAGGACCCGCAGCCGCCTCGGATCCTCCAGGTTCAGGGCCCGGAGGTCCGGCTCGGTCCGGCCCGAGACCGCTGCGGAGACACGAGATGTTCGGATCAGGTTTGCTGCGGTTCGGCTGACAGAACCAAGTCCAATGGTGGCCAGCCGGGAACTTTGGATCAGATACTTTGACCTTCTCCTGTCAAACATCCAGAACTTTACAAAGTTCTTCTTTTCAGCTAATTTTGAATTAAACGCATCAGGAGGTTCTAGCAGCTGTTCCTCCAGAAGTTATTCAGCTTCGTGTTTTAACAGATCGGTCCCGTCAGCTGGACCCACCTTGACCCGCCATGATTCTGTAGGTCAGCGGAAGAACCTCGGTGGTCCGGCCCGGATCAGCTGCTCTCTGCGGGCCTCAGGTCCTCCGGCAGCCCGGCCTCCTGCACCTCCAGCGGGACATGCAGAGACATGTTCAGCTGGGTTTAAAAACTAACTACTTCCGCCTCCAAGTCAACTCTTACCTTCAAAATAAAATCCAAAGTTTTTATAATCAGTGTAAATATTTAGGGAGAAAGATAATTTCAGTTAATTATATGATTAGCTGACACCAACATTTCCTTTGAGAACCATGACCAGCAGGAACAGAACAGGAGCCACAGTTTGAGAACCTTGGTCCAATATAAGCTTTTATTCTGAAGTGAATCATGCTGCGCATGCGTGGTAGACCAGGAAGTGATCACACAGAGCACCTCTCCTCTGTCTTGGCTTCTCCTTCCAGAACTGAGATATTTGTAGCTCAGGCAGCTTCAGCATCAGCGGACCTGCAGGTAACAGGAAGTTTGTTCACCATTGACGCGGAAATACGTCATTTATTTCAGACTAAAGCCGAGGCAGCGTAATACTCAATAATACTTAGTGGAGTTGCTGGATAGGAGAGCATGTTTTAATGTACCAGACAGACCGGGCGGGCGGGGTTTAATGGTGCGCTTAACTAAGCTGGTGGTTTCTAATTAAATCAGAAAAACATGTATCAGGCATAACATTATGACCACTGACAGGTACAGTGGCTGACTCTCAGTCAATCAATCAACCAATCAATCAATCAAATTTTATTTGTATAGCACATTTCAGCAGCAAGGCATTTCAAAGTGCTTTACATCATAACAAACACAAAGCTGTCTCCTGGTGCAGAATGGAGCATTCTGGTTCAGACAGATGGTCATATTGTTATGCCCGATCTGTGTAAACAGTGAGATGGCCTTCAGAAGGTTCTGGTTCTGCTGAACAGTTCCAATTTCTTCTTCTTCTGTGACTTTAACATCCCTTTTGTCCTGATCCTTCCTGACCTCCAGCGTCGCCATGACCTCCAGCGCCGCTTTGCTCGCCTGGTCCAGATTCGGGTTTTGTGCGTCTAGAACCGCTTCCTCCTCATGCAGAGTCCTGGTCCGTCCCGCCTGCAGCCGCTCTTGGTCCAGCGGCGTTAAGGTGCGCTCCTATCTGCAGTACATGAAGCGGAAGCTCCGCCCCCCTCCCACTCCTCCCTACAGCCACGTGTGCCAGGTGGGCGATCCGGTCCTGCGCTGCCGGGCCACCGCCGTGGACCCAGCGGCCATAGCGGGCCCAGAGATCCAGCGGGTTCTGGTAACTATGGTGACGGTGATGAGGAGGCTGCAGTGCGTGGGTCTGAGTGCGCCGCAGGTGGGCGTGCCGCTCCGCATCCTGATGCTGGAGTATCCCTGGAACCTGTTTGAGGCGGTTCCGCCCGCGGCCCGGCGGGCCCTTGGCCTCTCCATCCAGCCGCTCCGGATCTTCCTGAACCCGGAGCTCCGGGTTCTGGACAGCAGCACGGTTCTGTCTCAGGAGGCCTGTGAGAGCGTCTCGGGCTTCTCCGCCGCCGTGCCGCGGTTCCGGTCCGTGGAAGTGTCAGGTACGTCTGGAAACCCGTCCAGAACCTGATCAGGCTGTTCTGCCAGTTCTGAAAACTCAGAAAGGTTCTGGTGGTCCAGGAGGAAACCAACCCATGAAATGATTCCATTTTGTCCTCTTTAATGTAGCAAAGCATCAGAACCGATCAGAACCGATCAGGAAAGGAGGCTGGTTCTGATCGGTTGAGCTTTACTGATGGAGTAGATTTATTGTATTTCTGTGTGGTGAAATGACCTTTGAACTCCATAAACAACCTGAACTTTAGGGGGTTCTGCCTCCTGTTTTCAGGCCTGAATGAGAAAGGTCAAGAGGTCACCTGGCAGGTGAGCGGCTGGCCGGCCCGGATCCTGCAGCACGAGATGGACCACCTGGACGGAGTTCTGTTCCTGGACCACATGGACTCCAGAACCTTCATCAACATCAACTGGCAGGAGCACAACGAGTAGCGCCAGCCGGCCCTGGGCATACGCAGCGCATGGCGCAGAGCTGGACCCCGGTTCTGGTTCTGGTGGACCAAACGGGTCAATTAAAATCTATTTAAGCTTAAATGAGTTGAATATGATCTTCATCAGACAGAGCACAAAATATGTTCTGGACTCGACCCGGTTCTGGTCCAGCTGGTATCAGAATGTTTCAGAACCAGAACTGAGAGCAGATACTGAGCAGAGGTCCAGGTTCTGGAATCTAAGACCCCCTGATGGGTCTGAGGTTCTTTGACAAACTGAACTTTTTCCATCAACAGGGACCTCCAGAACCATCAGAACCGACTGTGTGGATTTATTCCTGTGACGGAAATAAAGGAACATTTCTCTGATCTTCTGAGTTTTAATCTGATCTGAAACATTTTAGCAACGGAAAATGTTTGCTAAAATTTTCCGTTTTAGCAAACATTTTGCTAAAACGGAAATTTTAGCAAAATTTGGTTTCCAGTCAGAAGAAACCAGATTTCTTCTGACTGGAAGAAATCTGGTTTCTTCCAGTCAGAGCATCACTGATTGGGTTATAAATGTCAGTTTCTTTCTGTCATGCATAAATTCTTCTGGGTTTTAAGCAAACAACAAAACCCTGGTAGGGCCGGGTCAACACCGGGCCGGGGTCAGTCAGGTTCTGCCTGAGGCCCAGTACCACCTGGGGCAATAAGCCCAGCTCTGGGGCAGAAAGATGAAAGCATCTCTGTGTTTGCAGGACAATTAGGAAAATAAACTTCAACATCAGACGTTCAGTTTTATTCACAAACAAGTTGGAAAAAAAGATATTCCTGCCGATATTTTGCTAATTTGCTAGCAGGTCAGCCGCTCCGTGGGCCGGCCTCTGAACAGCCACTCATTCATTTTGCTAAATAATTATATTGGTGTTGAGAAGCACAAGCAGGCCTCCAGCAGGAGCTCAAACTTTCTGCCCCCCTGGGCAGGACCTGCTTTATGATTAATGATCAAACCAGACAGACAAACTTTTTACTGCAGGAACCGACAACAGAGACCTGGCAACCTGCAGGTAACAGCAACATGTGAGAAGAACCTGCTCCAGCAACAGGAAGGGGGACGGACCGCAGTCAGTCTGATGTGGAAATGGAACCATTGCACTCCGGAAGTGAAGGGGGCGCTATTTTCCTATATTATCCGCGGCCTCCCGTTTTTATTTTCTTTTGTTGAAATCTGTGATATATTTTCACCTTAAGGATTTTCACTCTCAGCATGTATTTAAATTCTCTCTTTTATTTACTTCAGTGCAGATCACAGCTTGTATTTTAAAGGTGTTCTTCTAAATCTGCTCCTTAGTCGCATCTTTTCTGGTTTACTACTGCCTCTAGTGGCGTGGGGAGGTAACACAACTAATATAATTATTAGTTGTGTTACCTAATAATTTCGCTATTTCCTATATTATCCGCATAATGCGGATAATATAGGAAATAGCGCCCCCTTCACTTCCGGAGTGCAATGGTTCCATTTCCACATAAGGTATCAGACTGACTGCGGTCCGTCCCCCTTCCTTTTGCTGCAGCAGGTGGACTTGCAACGTGTTGCTCTCTCAGGCACTGAGGTTCGGCTCATTGAGCTGGAAAAGCAGGAAGTCTTCAGACGGAGGTGGACAGGTCAGTGGACAGGTGGAAGCTGCGTCCGCAGACGCAGGTCAGCGGGTTCTTGTACCAGCAGTCTCTGCAGAACTCGTCGCCGCAGTAGAGGCACAGGACGCGTGGCGTCCCGCAGCAGGACTTCCCGCAGGAACACGTCCCCAGGCGGCGGGTCCGGTGGGCCGAGCGGCACAGCCCGCCCTCCACGCAGGCGGCGCCGTGGACGGCTCTGCAGGTGAGGCACAGCAGGTGGGGGTTGGCGCTGGCCGCTTCGCAGTGGTAGCTGATTGGCTGAGAGGCGGCTGTGTCCTCGGGGACGGCGTCTCGGGGACGCTCCTCCCCTGTCTCCGGCCCGGTCTCTGGGACGCCGCTCGCCGACTCCACCTGGTGGCGCTGCAGGCTGCAGTCGCTCAAGTGGATGCAAGTGATGTCATGGAGGACACCGCAGTCCAGGCAGCGCTGGAGACGGAGCGGAGGCGCACAGAGACAACCGCAGAGGTCATGGGGTCGCCCTCTGTCCGCCTCCAGCGGCGGCGGGACGACCGGACCAAACCTCCTGCTGCGGGGCGCCGGCACCGGCCCGTTGCTGCACTGCTGGCCACCAGGGGGCGCCCCGCTGTCGTCCCGGTACAGGTCCAACTCTCCCTCTGAGTCCTCCGGGACGGACAGCAGCCGCTCAGCGTTGTCAATGGCAACCTGCACAGAGACAAACATCCAGCTTCAATCACTTCCAGTGGCAGAAGAAGCGGGCCTTCAGAACCAACCGGACCAGAAGCAAATCCTGGCAGAAGCTGCGCTCAGACACCTGCAGGTCAAAGGTCAGACTCCTTTGACCTGCAATTCTCCATCATTTTCAGACTTGGAGCTCCTAAAGTATCGCTGACAGAAGAAAATGATTTGAAAAGACAAATTTAATTTTGCCAACACAAAAGATTTTAATAATAAATATTTCTCACAGATTACTGAAAGTAGAGCAGCATCTTGTGACATAATCAGGGTAAGTCAAAACGTAGCAGTCGAACTGCGGGTGTATCATGTCTACCAGCAAACGATCGCTCCGTATTTTCATCAGTTAAAAACGTTTTGACTTTTGTGTGCGAGTTCCTATAAAAATGAGACAAACGTTTCCATGGTGAGGAAGCCGAAGCTCTGCAAATTATTTCAGTGGCATAATTGTAAATAGTTTAAATAGAATATATTGTTGCTTTCTTTCTACAACATGAACACAGGAGAAAATTCCTAAGAAAAAAACAGAAATATTTACAGTTATCAGAAGGAGACGGACGTTCAGATCCAAACTGTCACCGTTTGAGTCATCGTCACTTCCTGGACTTTATGGATCAATAAGTAATAAATATGGCTGCCGGCTCCCTCCTCTTCATCACTCCGTATGGATTCTTCTTTCAAAACGACAGAGAAATCGCTCTGATCATCTCCCTCCGCTTCCGTTTAAGGTTTGACTTACCTGATGACATCACAAGATGGCGCCGGCGTTTGACCCAATTATTACTGAGAAAAACAACAACCTGGTGGAATTTGTATGATTCTGTGATTAATATTCATTATTAAAAGCTTTTGTGTTCACAGAACAAATACAGTAGTTCATGTTTTCAATCATTGAAGCAGTTTTATTGTGTCAGCCATATTTAAAGGGCCGGTTATGGTTTAGAACCACCTGGTCAGCCCGGGTGAGGGTCCGCTTGGAGGTTCTGAAGCTAATCGGGCTGAACTGGGTTAATAGTTCTGCTATAAATACTTTAATGGTTTCTCAGTTAAATGCTGAAATTCACCTTTAAGAAGAAGCTCCTGCCGGGAATCGGAGAAAATAAAGACGAGACTTGGAGACGAGGTGAAGCATTAAAGCCGAGGTCAAAGTTCAGGGGCCATACCTGCAGCCGCTGGCCTTGCCGCCGCTCCCGCACCACGCCGAGCTCCCAGCGGGCGCCACCACGCTTCCCCAGGGCGGCCAGCAGGAGGCGACACTCGCAGCGGGCCAGGAAGAAGGCGCAGGCCAGGCGCAGCAGCTCCCGTGGCGCCGCCGGGCTGCCGGCCGGCTGCAGGCGCAGCAACCGGGTCTGGGCCGGGCCGGGCCGGTACCCCAGCAGGCCGAACACTTCCTCGGTCTGCGGCGCCGAAAGTACCGGAGCTACGCAGTGGGTGAAGGTACCGGAGTACATCTGGACCAAAGCAGAAGAAACGCCACATCGTTTAGCGCTCAGGAGGCTTCATGCTAACTTTATGCTAACATTGGCTCAGTTTAGAAGACGTCCTGCACCTTTAAGAACATCGGACGCCCCCTAGAGGCGAGTGCAGCTTCACAAACCAGCTCGGCTTTTCATTAAAGATCTACAATACAGACCAAAAGTTTGGACACACCTTCTCATTCAAAGAGTTTCCTTTATTTTCATGACTGTTGACATTGTAGATTCACACTGAAGGCATCAAAACTATGAATTAACACATGTGGAAATATGTACTAAACAAAAAAGTGTAAAACAACTGAAAATATGTCTTATATTGTAGTTTCTTCAAAGTCGCCACCTTTTGCTTTGATTACTGCTTTGCACACACTCTGCATTCTCTTGATGAGCTTCAAGAGGTAGTCACCTGAAACGGTTTTCATTTCACAGGTGCGCCCTGTCAGGTTAATAAGTGGGATTTCTTGCCTTATAAATGGGGTTGGGACCATCAGTTGTATTGTGCAGAAGTCA